>PVKS010046471.1:0-13278 GCA_004027875.1 Aplodontia rufa
CCAGCGATCTACTTCCTTCAACCACAGTATACTTCCCTAGTACTGTACCTAGTACAGTAGTCCTTTTAAATTATTAATCCATCAAATAGATTAATCCATCTATTAGGTCATGGTACCCATAATCTAATCATACCACCTATGCACACTTCTGCATTGTCTCACACATGAGCTTTTGAGGGGTACCTCATATCCAAACTATAACACTGTGTAATATTCAAAAATATTCCTGAAATAAAATACTGTTGAATGAATGATTTAAAATTATTTGAGTTGGTGAATTGGGATCAAAATATTGACTACTTGATAGAAAGATAATAGAGTTTATTTTATTCATTTAAATGATTATTGTTTTATGAGTAATGTCTGAAAACATGGGCTCTGTAATTTTTTTCCTTGAGTTCTAATTCTGGTTCTACCATTTGCCAAGTGTGTATTCTTCTGCAAGTTACTTGATCTCTTCCTGTCTCATTTTCCTTCACATAAAATGGGGAATAATTTTAGTACTTATTTCATAGTATTACTGTGAAGACTAGATGAGAGAGCACATGTAAATTGCTTAGCACAGTACCTGGCACACAACTAGTGTGCAATAACCATGAACTATTATTTTGATTAATATTTTCAAGAACACTAGGAAAGGTGAAAAGAGTCCTGGAATATGTCAACTGGCAATATTCAGTGAAAGAAATCATGTGAGGGGATTTTGTGCATAAAAATATTGATACAAATGGTATAAAACAAGTAAATCATTAACCTATGACATAAATAGGACAGATAGTTTAGAGATAAGGCTTTTTATTCATAACACCATGTAAATGTTTGAAGAACTATTTTGTATTTTCAATGTCAAATAATTTTAGACTTTATTAAAAACTATATGTTTGTCCAGTAAAGCATAATCTCAGTAATATATATTTGAGATATTCAGTGTAGAACCTAAATTAGTATCTAACTCTAATTGCTATGGAAAATGAGTATTTTACCAGATTTGCAGAAACATTAGTCTTACTTAGCTTTTAGCATTTCATTTATATTGAATAATATAAATGGCTATAATTTCTTATAGCCACCTCACATTCATTCCAGCCCACATATTAATTTCATTTAAAAATTTGATATCTTCCTTTTCTATCAAGAAAAGTGTTGTTTTTGAAGATACTCTCTACCTACACAAATTTACCAGAATGCTATTTTTAAGGCATACATGCAACAATTCCCCCACTAAAAATCTTTCAGTGTTCCCCTTCCTTTTTTTCTGAAATAATGTGCAAAATTCTTGATGGTATTTTGTTTTTTTTCATTAGTTGGATATAGAGATACAATTGAGAGGGAAACATTATCAAAATTCAAGAACCATTGTATATATACTTAGTTATCCAGGGCTAATGCCATATCATGGATGCCCAGCTTGGGTTCCCCCTGTTGTTGTTTACTCCAGAAGAACTCCTGAGTAAAATGGATATCTTGTGGAGGACAGAAGAAGTTCTGAGATGATTTCCCCATATTCCCTTTCTCCAGTCTTCCTAGGAGTTCTTCCAACACCCTCCCCCCTCCTCATCCCCCTCCCTACGCCTCCAAGTAATCTAGGGAGTCATCTCCCTGTTGCATTGAGAATAATACAATTTGAAGTTATTGTTAGCTTAGCCATCTAACATACTGCTTCCGCATGTATTCTAGCTTCCACAGATGAGAGATACCATTTGGCCCTTGAGTCTCTGAGATTGGGAGACTTCACTTAGCATAATTCTTTCCATCTCCATCCATTTGATATCAAAAGCCATAATATCGTCTTCTCTAATGGCTGAGTAGTATTCCATTGTATATACGTACCAAAGTTTTTGTATCCACTCATCGAGTGAGGGGCATCTGGGTTGGTTCCATAATCTAGCTATAGTAAATTGAGCTGCTATAAACATTGATGAAGCCACATCACTATAATATGCTGATTCTAACTCTTTTGGGAAAATACCCAGGAGTGGGATAGCTGGGTCATAAGGTGGATCTATCCTTAATTTTTTGAGGATTTTACACACTGCTTTCCACAGTGACTGAACCAGTTTGCAGTCCCACCAGCAGTATCACAGTGTTCCTCTTTTCCCACAGCCCCTCCAGCATCTGTCGTTGTTTGTATTCTTCATTTTTGCCACTCTAACAGGAGTGAGGTGGTATCTCATAGAAGTTTTGATTTGCATTTCCCTTATAGCTAATGGTGTAGAGCATTTTTTCATATATTTGTGGGCTTTCTCAACTTCTCTGGTGAGAAGTTTCTTTTTAGATCCATAGCCCATTTATTGATTGGGTTATTTGTGATTTTGGTATTTAGTTTCTTTACTTCCCTGTATATTCTGGATATTAGCCCTCTATCCTAGGTGTAGCAGGCAAAGACTCTCTCCCATTCTGTAGGTTGTCTCTTGATGCTCTTGACTAGCTCTTTAGCTGTGCAAAAACTTTTTAGCTTAATTGCATCCCATTCATTTACTCTTGATTTTACAGCTTGAGCCATGGGAGTTTTGTTAAGGAAGTAGCTGTCGACTCCTATGTCCTGTAGTGTTGACCCTACTTTTTCTGGTAAGTTTAAAGTTGTTGGCTTAATATCCAGGTCTTTGATCCATTTTGATTTAATTTTTGTGCAGGGAGAAAAATAAGGATCTAGCTTTTGTCTACATATGGCTGTCCAGTTTGTCCAGCACCATTTGTTGAACAGGCTATCTTTCTTCCACACTATATTTTTGCCCCCCTTATCAAATATCGAATAGTTAAATATTTGGGGTTTTGTGTCAGGATCTTCTATTCTGTTCCACTGATCTTTGGTTCTGTTTTGATACCAATACCAAGCTGTTTTTGCTACTACAGCTCTGTAATATTATTTCAGGTCAGGGATTGAGATATCCCCTACTTCTTCCTTTCTATAGAGTAATGTTTTTGTCTAGTCTGGGTCTCCTGTTATTCCATATGAACTGGCGAATTGCTTTTTCTATATCTGTGAAGAATATCATAGGTGTCTTGATGGGGATTGCTTTGAATCTGTATAGGGCTTTGGGTAGAATGGCCGTTTTGATTATATTGATTCTGCCTAACCATGAGCATGGAATGTTTTTCCATCTACACAGGTCTTCTTTAATTTCTTTTTTTAGTGTTTGATACTTTTCTTTGTAGAGGTCCTTAACTTCCTTTGTAAGGTTAATGCCCAAGTATTTCATTTTTTTTGGAAGTGATGGTGAATGGGAGGATTTCCTGATTTCTTCTTCTGCGGATTTGTTGCTAGAGTAAAGAAATGCTAATGATTTGCTGGAGTTGATCTTATAGCCAGCTACTTTGCTGAGAACTCCTATAAGCTCTAGGAGTTTTCTGGCCGATGTTAGTGGGTCTTCTAGGTATAGAATCATGTCGTCAGCAAATAGGGATAACTTAACTTCCTCTTTTCCTATACAAATACCTTTGATTTCCTTGTCTTACCAGATGGCTCTGGCAAGGGTTTCAAGGACTATATTGAACAAGAGTGGGGAGAGCGGACATGGTTGTCTCGTACCTGAATTCAGTGGAAATGCTTTCAGTTTTTCTCCATTGAGGATAATGTTGGCTATGGATCTGTCGTAAATGTTTCTGACATAATTGAAGTATCTTCCTGTCACTACTTCAGACGTCCGTCCCTGAGGTAGCCAATCAGGAGCCGATCAGGAGGAGGATGAGTGCCGACGGCCGAACCTCGGACCCTCCTAGCTGGTCCCTTCCATCTCGGCCGGGGAAATGAGTCAACCACACGCAGAGGATGGCAGCCCAGAATCCGTTTATTACTAAGGCACACGGGTTTTTATAGGGAGGGGAGACAGCCAAGGAATCAATAATCCTTCTAAGGGAGTTGCCGGGGGTTATGCAGATTTTGAGTACAGACAAAAGTTAGGAACATTCTGTGGTCAATACATTCTGACCCATCCTGTTTTACCTTTGCACAACAATAGCAAGCTCAACAAAGCACAATCCAGCCCTAAAGGATTACTCCAGGGCAGCTGATGAAATGGAGTGAAGGTCAGACCCCAACATCTTCCCTTGATCCCTATCTTTTCCAAAGTTTTGAGCATAAAATGGTGTTGAATTTTATCAAATATTTTCTCTGCATCAATTGAGATGATTATATGATTTTTGATTTTAATTCTGTTTATGTGGTGAATTACATTTATTGATTTGCATATGTTGAACCAGCCTTGTTTTCCTGGAATGAAGCCCGCTTGATCATAATGTATTATCTTTTTAATGTGTTTTTGCATCCTATTAGCTAAAATTTTATTAAAGATTTTTGCATCAATGTTCATCAGGGAAATTGGTCTGTAGTTTTCTTTCCTCAACATGTCTTTGTTGGGCTTTGGAATCAGTGTAATATTTGCTTCACAAAAAGTGTTTGGGAGTGATCCCACTCTATCAATTTCCTGGAAGAGCTTGTAGAGAATCGGTGTTAGTTCTTCTGTGAAGGCTTGGTAGAATTCTGCCATATAGCCATCCGGGCCTGGGCTTTTCTTTTTTGGGAGAGCTTTGATTGCTGCTTCAATTTCACTTTCTGTGATAGGTTGGTTTAGGTTTTCAATGTCCTCCTGTGTTAAAGATGGGATGCCGTGTGTGTCAAATAACCTGTCCATGTCTTCCAGGTTATCGAATTTGGCAGAGTAGAAGTTTTCAAAATAGGTTCTGATAATCTTCTGAGTCTTGGAGGAGTCTGTGGTGATATCCCCATTTTCATCTCTGATTTTGTTGATTTGCTTCATTTCGTTCTTCCTTTTGGTGAGGTTTTCAAGGGGTCTATTGATTTTGTTGACTCTTTCAAAGAACCAACTCTTAAATTTGTTGATAGTTTGTATAGTTTTTTTGTTCTTGATTTCGTTGATTTCAGCTCTGATTTTTGTAATTTCCTGTGTTCTGTTAGATTTAGGGTTGGACTGTTCCTCCTTTTGTAGTCGTGTGAGTTGAAGCAGAAGGCTCTTTATCTGATCTCTTTCTAGATTTTTGATGTATGTTCGAAGTCCTATAAATTTACCTCTTAAGAAAGCCTTCATACTGTCCCAGAGGTTTCAGTATGTTGTTTCCTCATTCTCATTCAATTCCAAAAACTTCTTAATCTCTGTTCTCATTTCCTCTTTTACCCATCCTTCGTTTAAGAGGCAATTATTCATTTTCCAAGTAGTTGAATAGTTTCTGTTGTTTCTCTTATTGTTTATTGCTAAGATCATAGCATTATGATCTGAGAAAATACATGGGATTATATCCACTGTTTTATATTTGCTGAGATTATTCTGGTGAACTAGGATGTGGTCTATTTTAGAGAAGGATCCATGCACCACTGAGAAGAAGGTAAATTCAGCTGTCTTAGGATGGAATATTCTATAAATGTCTGTTAAGCCTGATTGATTAATAGAGTAGTTCAGATTGGAGATATCTTTATTGATTTTTTTGTTTTGATCTGTCTAGTGTTGATAATCTGTGTTGAAGTCCCCCAGGATTATTGTGTTGAGATCAACGAGGGGATCAATGTCCTTAAGTATTTTTCCATATATTTGGGGGGGGGTTGTAATTAGGGGCATAAATGTTGATTATCATTATATCTTCTTGGTGAACTCTCCCTTTTAGTATGATAAAGTGACCTTCTTTGTCCTTTCTGACTAATTTTAGTTGGAAATTAGTTTTGTCAGAAATTAGAATTGCTACACCAGCTTGCTTTTTTGAGCCACAGGCCTGGTAGACGTTTTGCCATCCTTTCACTTTCAGCCTGTGTCTATTTTTGAGTGTCGAATGTGTCTCTTGTGTCTCAACATATTGTTGGATTTTGTTTTTTGATCCAGTGGGTCAGTCTGTGTCTTTTAATTGGGGCATTGAGACCATTCACATTCAAGGTTAGAATAGATATGGGAGGGTGATTCACAGACTTTGTATTGATTACAGAATTTTGAGTCATCTTGAAAGTCTGTTTTTGTATAGTATAATTATTGATTCACCCTTGTTTAACGATTTAGCATATCATTGGCATTATCTTCTGAATGGAGAACATCTTTGAGAATGTTCTGTAGAGCTGGATTTGTGTTCATGTATCTTGCTAGCTTGAGTTTATCATTGAAGTATTTAATTTCCCCTTCATATTTGAAGCTGAGTTTTACTGGATATATTATTGTTGGGTTGAAGTTGTTATTTTGTAACACTTGAAAGATACTGTTCCAAGCTCTTCTGGCCTTGTTTGCTCTGAAAAATCCATAGTGATCCGAATTGGTTTGCCTCTGAATGTGATTTAGATTTTTTCTCTAGCAGCTTTTAGAATTCTCTCCTTGATTTCTCTGTTATTCATTTTGTATATGATATGTCTTGGCAAGTTTCTCAATTGATTAGGTTTATTTGGTGTTCTAGAAGCATCTTGTATTTGATAATCCGGATAGATAGTAAAATGTGGGAAGTTCTCACTTATAATTTCGCATAAAAGGTTCTTTAAGCCTCTTGTTTGTTGTTCAGATTTTTCCTCCAGGCCAATGATTCTCAAATTATTACACCTCATCTCATCAAATATTACTCTTGGAAGTTCTGGTTATGTATTATAAGCTGTTTATCCTGTTTATCTTCTTTGAATTCTACGTTGTTTAGCTCATCTTCATTGTCTGATACTCGTTCTTCGAGAGCTGATGTTCTGTTTTCAGTACAGTAAGCTCTGGTGTTCGTTTCTTCTGGAGAGGATTTGATTTGATTAACCGTGTTTCCCAATCCTGATAGCTCTGCTACATCTCTTTTCAGGATTTCTATATCTTTGTAAAGCTGATCTTTCATTTGGTGGAACTGTTCCCTTATTTCCCTGTAGAAGTTGTCCCTCATCTCTTGAAATTGCTGTCTGATCTCTTCCCTTATTTCATCTCTCAACTCTTTGATTGCATTACTAATTATAATGCTGACACAATGCCTTTGGTTTTTATCTAGGGCTCCAGCCATGAGGTCCTTTGGTGAAGAGCTGTGGGGTTGAGGAAGTGAGTTATTTCCCCTTTTCCTCATATTCTGGGTCCAAGACCATGACTTGTACTTCAAGAAAGTTGCTCTTGATGGAGTAATTGGAGCTTTTTATGGCTTTGTTTCATTGTAATGGGTTACTTCGAGAGAGATCTTGCAGCGAATTATGAGAGCAAGCCAATGCCCGTTTTGAAGCGTGACTATTTCTTCAGATAGCAGGGTCTCTCTGAAAGTGGGGAGAAGGGATGACTAGGAATTCAAGGAGGTGAGTTGGGAAGGTAAAAAATCACTCTTGCCTTCGAGTAAAGAGGAACAAGGGATTATGGAGGAGTAGGTTATTCTATTAGGACTAAGGAAAACAGGAATGGGATGTGGGAAGGGTAAAGACTTTGGGTGAGAGTGAGAGAACAATGCTCATATTTAGGAGTTATCAGAGTACAGGGGAGGAAGAGGTTAGTATGGGGTGTAGTTATCTTCACTCTCCAAGGGATGAGTCTAGCATGCTATCATGAAACGTTTACCTGGTTGTGTTCCAATGTTATAGGGGTAGCAGTAGGGATTAAGAAGACTTAGAAAGAGTAGTAGCCAATCACCAATATACACACACAAATAAATATTTACATCCACCAACACTAACTTTAGTATTAACCGTAAAGCTAGAAAGGGGAAAGAGAGAAAGAAAAAAAAATGAAAAGAAGAAAAAAAAAGAAAAAAGAAAAAAAGAAAAAATCTGTATAATAATAAAAAATAAAAAAGTAGAATAAAATATGATAAAATAAAAATAAGATAAAATAAGAATAAAAATAAAACGATAATGAAATAAAAAAATAAAAAATTTAAAAGCTAAAAAAGTATAAGAAAATAAAAATAACAAATGAAAAATTCTTAATGAAATCTTGTATCTATAGACAGTGAGGGCATCTCTGGGAACTCAATATGAATGTCTCTCAGTCTGTGGCCCCCAGTGGGCCGTCTCCCTGTACAAGTATCGCTCCCTACAATGTGCGAGCTTGGCAGATGAGTGTTTTAGTTAGGATAGGGACTGCATCAGCAATGGTATCTGTGGCTCTGCTTGCATCTGCTGAACTGGCTGCTACAGCTTGCAGACCCACCCCAGCAGCCGTCCGGAATTGTGACCAGCGTGCGTGCAGAATGTAAGGTAACGTAAGGGAGTCTGTCACCATTCCTAGCGAACAGGTAAAGACCCCCTATTTCTCTTTGCTCTGACAGTTGCTCCGTAGTGCTGCTCCTTTAGCCAGTCACAATGGCGCCTAGCCACCAGGCACCCCAGGGGGGGTGTCTCCCCCACAGAGGGCGAGCTTGGCGGGCTTCTGCTTAATTGGGGTTGAGATGGGATCAGCAATGAAATCTGAGACTCTGTTCAAACCCACTGGATCGGCTAATGCAGCTTGTGGTCCCGCCCCTGCAGCCGGTTTGGGATTGTGACCAGCGAGTGCACGGAAAGTAAGGGAGCTGGCCACCGTTCCTGACGAACAGGGAAATTTCTCCTTGGTCTGACAGATGCTCCATAGCCCCGCCTCTGTGGCAGATGGGAAATTGAGTCTTGGAGCTAGTAATGGCCTCGAACCACCGGGCACCCCAGGGGGCCTCTTTGAGCACAGCTCTCGCCCCCCACAGAGTGCGAGCTTGGCGAGGGCCTGATTAGTTATGGCCAGGATGGGATTAGCGATGAAACCTATGTTTCTGCTCAGACCCACTGGATGGGCTGGTGCTGCTTGTATTCCTGCCCCTGCAGCTGGTCGGGAATGCGTCCAGAGAGCTGAGGAATGGAAGGGAGCCTGTCCGTTCTTGGCAGAACATGCAAAAACCCCCTATCTCCTAGCTCCTATGATTGCTCTGCTAACACCAAGCAAACAGCTGAACGCAGCAATCCTGGCGGGGCAGACAGAACTCTTTCTGGCAGGCAGTCAGCAGCTTTCTGTGTCCCTGGCGGGAGGGGAAAATCCCCCCTCCCTCTTTCTTTTTTCTTCTCGCGAAACTCCCAAGACTCGGCTCCTTACAAAAGCTTCACAAACTAGTACTAGAAGTTCAAATATAGTTTTCCCTGGATGCACCTTGGAAAACTGCGGATGCACTAGATTTTTCACAAGCAGACCCGGAGCCCCAGGAAATGCCGTCTGCCTTCAGGTCGCCATCTTCCACCCTCAAAAATCTCAACATCTTGATTTTAAAATATATCTGTATGTATATATATATGCACACACACATACACACACATATATAGTGTGTGTGTGTGCGCATTTATGAAAGGTTTCTCCATGTCTATATTGTGTATGTTCTCTCTCATCTTTTTTAATAGCTGTGTAATATTCCTTTACATGGATATAAAGTATATAATTGAGCTTGTGAGAGTTTGTTTCCTGACATGATTTTGTGACTTTTCTTCATGTGCAGAGCAAATATCCCTGACCCATATATACTGTATTTTGTGGCATATTCATTCGATACACTTTCTAAAGTGAGTCAATCTTTTACAAATGGCTTTCTGACAATAAGAAGCTGGTCTTAGGCCTGATAATTTGTAATTTTCCTCAGTTACTTAGATAATGGAACAGAGACCATGAACAGCAAAGTTATAGATAGATGGAGTCGTTTTTTTTTTTTTTTTTGAGAGAGGGACAGTGAGAGAAAGAAGAGAGAATCACTTTTATATAGTTTTTCTTGTGGTATTTTGTTGCTCTGACACTTGGTTGTATAGGTGGTTCTGGGGTTCCAACCCACATCCTTGAGTATGCCAGGTAAGTGCGGCAACCACCATTCTATCCCTCAAATTATTCTTTTAAGTGGTAGCTTAAAATTCAAAATTATTCTGGCCTAATGGAAAAGAGAGTTCAAAGTAGAATGAGTTCAATTTTGAGGGAATATATGAGATACTTCATGCCAGAGAGGGGTTAGCATGAAAATGAGAAGAGGACAAACATTGAGTATGATGGCAGTTATACCAGTTGGAGAACCTACCAATGGATGTTCTCATACCCCTCCTTATGGATGTCACATAAGCCCAATTATTATGGGCTTACTCCAAGGTTTGGTACAGAGGTAGTACTATTATTATAATATGTATCATATTCAGATTTTTAACATGATAATTTTGTGTACTTTTGACATTGGTAATAAATTAGGCACTATTTAACTTAAGGTGCTTTAACCATAGATAAGGTTATGTTATCTGTACACAACAACACAGATTTTTATATTATTTATAGAGACAATACCCAAAGATACTTAGTACTTGATGATGATGTTCAAATATTAGTTTTTAATATCTTAACTCATGTTTAGAATAAGAAATTTACAACATTTTACTCTGTAGTTAACTTCAGCACACATATTCATGTCAACTAAAACACGTATCCCATATGTTGATACTTGTCTCTATTTATTTCTTTGCTAAAGGAGAGGTGGGATGAGGATACTTTACCAGTGTGGCCAAGAAAATAAGCCTTGCTTTAAAATAAGTTAGAGTTCTTTGTTTTCTCCGTTTCTCTGATTCCTCCCTGCTTGTTCCAACAGGTGTCTTTCACTTGAGCTTTCTTTCCCCTATGCTTATACTATGCTTGTGTCTTGGCAATGGACAGAAGCAAAAGCTACTCCCTGAAAATGGATCTTGCATTGTGTGATGTTATGATTCTCTTGGAGATACACCACGAAATTTCAGTTGAATATTTTAATTCTGCATGTTGGTATGATCAATAAATAGTTCATTTTGGAATTTCAAATTTTAGAGTGATTTGTAAAAATCCTGTTTAGTGTTTGAATAATTCAATCATTTAAACAGAGAGAAGGATAGAACCTTAGGGCTAACTTTCCAAGATAATCAAAATTCTTTTGTAGCATACTGAAAAATGATTGTAACATTCTGTTCTGGTAGTAATGGGATGCTTACTCTCGGAAGTAACCTATTCTGTTAAGACAGTTTTTTATTAGTTTGCATTGCTATAACAAATGATCTGAGATACTCAATTTATAAAGGGGAAAGTTTTATGTTAACTCAGTTCTGGAGATTCGAGTCCAAGGTTGGGCAGACCCATTGTTTTTGGACCTGTGTAGAGGCAGCATATCATGATGGAGAGCATATTGTGGAACATTAAGTCATAGCTGGGATGAAAACAGAAGAGTAGCTTTGGTCCTACTGTTTCTTATTGAGTTTTTCACATGGCTTTTGTTAGTCTGACACTTAGTTGTATACATGAATGCTGGGATTTGAACCCATGTACTCATGCTTGCCGGGCAAGCGCCGTAATCGCTGAGCCACTACTCCAGCCCGCTACTGTTTCTTTCAAGAGCATAACCCAATGATGGGAAGACCCTCACTTACGAAAGTTGCTACCACATTGCAAAATTGCTATAGACTGGGGACAAAGCCATTACCACATGGGCCTTTGGGAGTCATTCCTTTTCCTTTCTAAGACAAGTGTCATTGAGTTATTGAAGATGATAAATCTGTTTGTTTCTTATTGTTCATGGGAGAAAGACAAATTCTACCTACCAGTTCTTCATAGTTAGGCCCTTGCCTACCACATCAGCTTCATATTGTATGAGTATTTCCTTAATCAATAATTTCCAGGCACTTGAGTCTTTCAGTTTTTCTTTCTTTTTTTTTTTACTTTCCCATAGGGCCTTTGCATATGATATTCCTTCAGTCTAAAAAGCTCTCTTCTGAATTTCCTTTTATCCTTTGCCGAATTAGGTTTTATCTTTTAGATCTCAGCACACACAAAAAAACATTTCCTTAATTAAGCTTTCAATAATTTACCTTGTTATGTCAAATCTTCCAGTTCTATATACTCATAGTGCTTTGTACAATTCTTTGTAACTTGTGTGACAATCGTAATTTTACTTCATCAGTGATGAGTAGATTAGTGCCTTTTAAATTCCCATTCCAGTGTTTTTATTTGCTATATATTGCTTGCGCTTAGCATGGACTTTGATGCATGGCTGGGGTGCAATAAATGTTTGTTGAATGAATGAAAAACAGTTATAAGTGGATTTTGGATACATAGGGAGATTTCACTTCTATAGATATTTGCTTCAAAAATGTTGAGATAGTTAGAATGTGTTTTTGTCTTTCAGAAGAAACCGCAGTATACATCTTATGCTTAGACTGTCTTTCTTATGACAAGTCAGAGCCCTTCATAATCTTGATTGTTTATATCCTCTGCAAGCATTCAGATTAGTCAATGTGTCTTGTATAGTGAGGAACTTAGTTCTGAAAATAGTGCTCTCAACTTGTGAGAATACCTTTAGGTTCTAGAAATTCGTGTTAGAATATGAAATAACTATTTTGAGCTAAACTAGTCTCTAGAATGTGATAGTTTCAGCTTTTGGTTCATATTGCATGTGCTAGTTTAATTCTTACATAGGTTTTCTTTTGAAGAAAATTCATAGCTCTTGGCTTCTATTATACTGCTTTCTAGGACTCAATTGCAGACTGGCATGTGATTCTTTGAAGCATGATTAAAAGATATCAATCTCTGTAAACCCTGAAACCACTGTGAATTTTTTTGTGCAAGTGAAAAACATGAGCTTTATAATCAGAATATGTAATAAAAATTTCCTGGGCAACATTTCAAGATGAAAAACTACTTTTACCCTTCCTTATGTTTTTGGTAGAAAATAGTGGAGAAGTGCAAATTAATAACTATAGATAAACTATGTAATTAAACTTTTTATGTTTTAACATCAATAAAATAGTACATATAATATATTATTTATAATATTACTTATATCATATTATAAGCAGGGAGACCTGTTAAGCTGCTACAACAAGGGAATAGGAAAGAGAATATAATGATTTAGAACAAAGAAGTGAAAAGTGGCTGGATGCTAGGTATATTATAATGGTAGAGTCCATGCAATTTGATAATGGATCTTTAGTTGAGGGATGAGAGAAAGAGAATTGTTAAGAAAAATTGTATTTATTTTCTTTCATTTTTATTTAGCTTTGAAAAGCTTGAATGCAGAAAAAAAGTATAGAACATAACTGTACAGTATAATTAATACTTACAAAGATCACTAAGAAATAGAACTATAATTCTACCTGTAGACCCATTTCTGTCTCTCCCCAATTCCTTACATTTAGAACATATATCATGATGAGTAAAATCAGCTTAACCCAGAGATCTAAGGGTTGATTGTCTCCACTCATCTGTGGAGGTGGGGACTAGACCCTGGACAATGAGAAAGTTGGTCTAGAAACATGAGTTAAATTCAGATAAGATGTAATGCTTTACAATTTAATACTATTTTTAGAGTTATAACGGGAAGGGGAAGGGAGGGATAAGGGAG
>PVKS010046472.1:0-13277 GCA_004027875.1 Aplodontia rufa
GTAACTAGTTCGCAGATGTAGTACGGAGGCTTGCTCCCCTCTCGCGTCCTTGCAGTTCCCGCACCACCTCCCCTGCGCAAACCGCTGCTCTGTGCTTATTAGGAAGCTCTTTCCAGTCACTGATCCTGCCGGCAGACAGTGCACAGGTCCGGGAGGTGTCCTTGCCAGTACGCTGTCTTTAAAGCTGTGCGGGATTTTTCCCCCCCTGCAGAAGGGACTCTGGCAAGCGGGAATGTAGGCTGATGAGTGCAAATGCCTGCTGGCAGGCCAGCCAGCGGGCACCGCCGCGAGGGTGAGCGGGACAAAGAATCCCTGTTCGCTCGCTGGTAGGTTTCTATTCCCCAAAACCAATGCTGAGATCAGAACTGGTGATTCATAATGCCATTTCCCAAAACGCACCTTAAAAAACTGATGAGAAGCCGGAGATCTCCTGATCAGTCACGGGGGTGCAATGGAAGCCTTTTGTCTTCAGAACGCCATCTTCCAAAATACCTCAACTTTTGAATTCTAATCCTAAGTCTTACCTTTGTTTAGACTTTTAGCTCCTGCAATTGCAATGTTCAACTCAGTAATGGACCTAGATGGACACCTGATCCAAAGTCACTAAATACAAAGAGAAGGGATAATCATATTCTCTTTCTGAGAGTTTAAGGGATCTAGAGCAGTTATGTGATAGTGATCAATAGCTTAATAAATGGCCATGAAAACTTCTGACTAGTGGCCATGTTGGAACTTTGGCTTAACATTGGTCAAATCCCAACTCTAGTCTATCCTATAAACCAAAGGGTCTGGTACTGATTGGTATATTAGCATAATCACTTTTGCACCAGGAAGTGGGAAAATGTAAAACAGAAAACAATAAAAGTCTGTTTGAATTTGGTGATATTGAGTATTTGATGTATTATTTACCAGTTTCACTATATCATTGAAATTTCTTCTCTCTGCTAACAATTGTGACTCCAAAAGGCTAAAATCATTTGAGTAAATTAGCTGATATTTATAGATACAAGAATCATGTGTGTATTTCTCAAAAAATTACACAGAAAGATCAAAGGAGGTTCATTTTGCAATATGTTTAGGATGAAAAGAAACTTGGGACAGTGGCTAAAATGGCATTCTCAGGCAATTTTCCTAAACTTATCTATTGTTCAGAAGTAATGAACTGCAAAAGAATGAAAGAGCACTGGGAGTCCTTGAGAGAGAAGCACATAGTACTTTGGAATTCCAGACTAGCTTGTAAAATCATGGGTATATCATTGCTTTTATTCAATGTCTAGATAGTCAATGGTACTGGCTGTCTTGTTCCTCAAAGAAGAAGGTAAACTCCAGAGGTGTGTAAGGCTTTTGTTCCTCCAAGAACATGCAGACTATTCTTGGGGGCTCTGAAGTTTTGTATGGTTCAAAATGAGATATGGTTAAAGCTGAAGCCAAGTAAGACAGTGTTAAAGGGAAGGATTACATATTCTATCGGAGAAAATATTATCTTTCATTTATTGTGTGCCAATATGTGTTGAAAATAATGTTAAATAACAAAGTAATGTTAAATAAATAATGTGTTATTTATCTTTGACAGACCAGAAAGTTAATACTTAGAGAAAAATCTCATTATTTGCTAATTAATGGAACGAAAACCCAGATCTTTCAATTCCAATGACAGTTCTGAAAGAAACCAGCTAGACTTTGGAGGATTTCTCAAATTTGTCAGTAAAATCCACAATATTCTAAAAAAAATAATCAACAGAAAACCAAACAAAACGAAAAGCCCAACCCATTTTCTGATCAACCTTCCTTATGGCTGATTTCATTATGTTTCAGTTAAAAAATGCAGTCTATCCCCTACAAGAGGGTGTACTACTATTTAGATTGACATTCAAAGCCCTTGACTAGTAGTCTCTGAAATTCTCATTTCTTTCCTTTCCAATCCTTCTAGACACTCACTAAAAAACAGTACATCCAGATCTATCATCCTGATTTTCTCTTTCCTCTTGCTTACCACCTCCAGCCTTCATGATCACCACCACCACCATCTCTGTGAAACATCCCTTATTTGCTTTATTCTTTGCATTTTAATGTCTTTAACTTGTATTTCTTATAGGCATAAACATATTATAGCTAGGGTCTATATATCTGAAGAAAGCATGTCTTTATATATGATCACTCAAAAATGAATATTATCACTCAGAGTGGTGATTGGATGATTTCTACTGGCCATGAGCTACCATGTACAAATCATCTATTATGTGTAAGGTACCATGTTGGGCATTTTCTATAAATAAATCCTTTCTCATTCCATAACAGCATATGTTGGGGTGCTGGAATTAAAGTAGCTGGCCTGTTTGCTACACAATCTTTTCTAATTATTAGAGGAGACCTCTTGCTGAGATAAAGAGAATACAAAGGGCCCAGTATAATCCCCTTGAAAACATGAAAAATAATGGACCTCTAGGTAAACAGCCTGATAATGTCTTGAAGGAAGATGTTCTTAATCTACAGATGCCTTAATTATGATGTGCCATATTTATAATTGTTTTATGGTGAGCAAATCAATAATCTATGGGTTTATGAGGCATGGCTTTCTGGTGAATATCAAGTATGCTATACAAGTATCTGGGGGTATAAAATGGAGATGTTTCATCACTTAAGTGATCCTCACTGTGTGGGGTGATCTTAGAGATTCCATCTATGATTCCAGTCCAGAGAGCATATTCTGGAATCTGTGGAGGCAGAAAAAGTCTCATACCTCACCTTGCTTTGCGTAGACCTCTTAATTGTTTGTATTTCCTGAAACTTCTGAGTGAATCTATTACATTACAGAGAATAGGGGAATTAAGGAAGCAGATACAGCTTCTTAAGCAGCTGACTTTAATGTAGAAAGATTACATTGGGTTATCCAGGTAGGGCCAATGTAATCACAGAAGTCCTTAAAAGTGGAGGAGGGTGGAAGAGTCAGTATTAGAGTGGTTTGAGAAGAGAAGGAAGTGCCGTGTCTTTCCTGGCTTGGGAGACAGGATTACAAGCCAAGGAATAAAGGCAGCTACTAGAAACTGAAAAACTTAAAGTGGATTCCCCCTTGTAGTTGCCAGAAGGAAAGTGGCCCTGGATTTAGGAGACCTGCATCAGGCTTCTTCAGAAATATAAGATAAACTTATGTTGTTTTAAGTCCCTAAATTTGTGGTAATCTGTTACAGAAGTTACAGAAAACATATGCAGTATGATTTTTCCTGTATATCTTCATTTGCAATATGATTTGCTCAAGCTGGTATGATTATTAAGCACCATGGCCAGCATTTAAATTTGGGTTTGTCTGATCCAAAGTCTCTGCTCTTCTTTCTTTTTTTTTTCTTTAAAGAGGGAAGTGTCACCCTCCGCCCTGGGTTCTGGAGCGGGGAGCGGCTGGAACGGCCTCGGCGGACCTTAGCCGTTCCCCGGGGGCCAGCAGTACACTGGGAACCGGGTGCCGGCAGGACACGGCTGGGGACCGGGAGAGAGGAGTCGCTCCCCGCAGCGTTCCTGTGCGAGGAGCGGGCAGAATGACCTAGCGAGCCATCCTCCAAGGGGCCGAGTTAGGGTGGGGATGGGGCGAGGAGACGCTCCCTGCTGCACTCCAGAGCGAGGAACGGGCAGAATGACCCAGCAAGCCTGAGCCATCCTCCGAGGGGCCAAGTTAGGGCAGGGATGGGGTGAGGAGTCACTCCCCGCTGCACTCCAGAGTGAGGAACGGGCAGAACGACCCAACGCTGGGCCGTCCTCTGAGGGGCTGAGTTAGGAAGGGTTGGGGAGCCGGGAACAAGGGGGCGAATGATGGCGGCTGGAACACGGGACCTGCATCTTCTACCGCTGCTGATCTCTCCGGTTCTGTGCATCTTCTCTGCTTTCCTCCTTCAGGACACGGCTGCTTGCTTGCTTGCTTTTCTCTGGCTACTGCTTCTCCTTTGGCTACTTCTCCTTTGGCTACTTCTTCTTTGGCTGCTTGCTTTACCTGACTAGCTGCTACTCTATTTATCCATTACAACAGCCAATAGGGTACAATGCAAACACCTTTCTCCAATTATAACAAATGAGTAGCCGAATAACTTAGTCATGCGGTCAGGCAATTTGCTAATTACAAGCCAGCTGGACCCCTTAGAGTTGTTTACCACCAATTCTTTTACAAGCCAGCTGAGCCTCATGTTCCCAACAAGAAGGACAGTGAGAGAGAAAGAGAGAGAATCAATTTTATTTAGTTTTTCACATGGCTTTTGTTGCATCTAGACTTGGTTGTGTGCGTGGTGCTGGGGTTTGAACTCACATACTTGTGCATGCCAGGCAAGCACCATTACCGCTGAGCCACTGCTCCAGCCCGTTTCTGCTCTTCTTGAAGGATGAAGTTAAAATTTGTCTTAGATGGTAGCTACAGTTGCTGGTTTTCTGATTTTACTTATAACCTTCTCTCCTGTTACATCCTGATTTGTTTACTTCCTTGTGAGAGAAATAGCTTCCACGTGGTGCCATATGAAGTACAGCATTCTCTTCAAGTTTTTGAGTTGGGCTCAAAAAATAGTAATATTAATTTGAGCTATTGGGTTAAGAGTAATTCTGACTCAGGAGTGACACATTAAAATGTTTGTAAGTCATAGAATAAAAATTTCCCTAAGTAGGGTTAAAGTTATAAAAGCATATTAATAGATTTAAGGTGGTATATTATATCAAGAGCAGTTTTTACTATTTATGTAATTAAGCATTTGGAGTCAGAAATACTTGTTTATATTCAAGTTTCTACTTATTTTTGTGATCCTGGGATAATTATCTGAGCTTCAATTTCCTTTTTTTAGATGTGGATAATATAAGGAAGGTTCAAATGAGGATTCTTGTGGAGTACATTGTTATCCAAAAAACACTATACAAATATAAGCTGTAATAAATATTGTTAGGAGACTTGGAGAAAATATGAGTATCTGAATGTAATTCACATGCTGTATGGAAAGTTTGATTTTCATACCTCTAGGGGATTATTACTGTCAGTTTTGTTTGAACAGTTACTGGCTGACAAGGAAAAATTACAATCAATTTCAAAAATACATTTTCCCAAACTAATTTAAAATAGAGGCCCCTTGGTATTCAAAGCTTGTAACATTTGTTGTGTACACTGTTCACAAACATCAAAATCTCAGGTGGAAATAAAAGAAAATTCTGGATCCCATGCTGAGATACTGTGGTTGTGTGTGTGTTTTAATTCCTAATGATTCAAATTACCATGTAGGTTCAGAGACCACTAGTACATGGCAGTCTTTTGGTAGCCAGTCTTATTTGTACTGATAGGTACTTTTTCCTGTTTAAAAGTTTTTTTTGGTTAATGTTATAAGCCTTGTATCTCCCTGAGTAGTATGGCTGACAAGATTTGTACAAAGAAATGTACTGGATTGTCTGCAGGCCCCAAGTAGTGGTTTGTAAGTCAATTTTTCAGAGAGATAATAGCAAGGTTTAAATTATTCATGGCACATGTATGGAAAACTCAGAACTTGAAGAAACCATATAATTATCTAGTTCATTTTGTTCTTTTTTTTTCTTAGATTGAAAAAAAAAAACTTGTACCAGGAGAGATTAAAAGGCCAGTCTTCAGGTGACTCTCATAATCATTCAAAACTAAAATTCCCAGCTTTTCTCTCATTTCTTGAGTGATAGAAATTGTAGAATTAATAATCAAATCCCTTATCTTAGTAGAAGTTCAATCTTCTCTTCTACTAGAATTCTTAATAATGGTAAAATGCATGGCCACTCAAAAATGAAAAATACAAACAACGACAGATGCTGGAGGGGCTGTGGGAAAAGAGGAACACTACTACACTGCTGGTGGGACTGCAAACTGGTTCAGCCACTATGGAAAGCAGTGTGGAGAATCCTCAAAAAATTAAGGATGGAACCACCTTACAACCCAGCTATCCCATTCCTGGGAATTTTCCCAAAAGATTTAGAATCAGCGTATTATAGCAATGTGGCTTCATCAATGTTTATAGCAGCTCAATTTACTATAGCTAGATTATGGAACCAACCCAGATGCCCCTCACTTGATGAGTGGATACAAAAGCTTTGGTTCATATATACTATGGAATACTATTCAGCCATCAGAGAGGATGATATTACAGCCTTTGAAATCAAATGGATGGAGATGGACAGAATTATGCTTAGTGAAGTCTCCCAAGCTCAGAGACTAAAGGGCCGAATGGTTTCTCTCATCTGTTGATACTAGAATTAATGTTGAAGCAGTAGGACAGACGGCTGACCTAACAAAACCTCAAATTGAATGACTTTCAGTGCAACAGGGGGTAAGCTCCCTAGGATACTTGGAGGTGTAGGGACGGGGATGGGGAGGGGGGAGGGTATATGAAGAACTCATAGGAGTCTGGTGATTGGGAAGAAGGGGGAACCATCCCAGAAGCTGATGTCATTCCTCCACTAGATACCCATTTAACACTTGAGTTCTTCTGGGGGAAACTGCAACAGATGAAACCCATAGTAGTTTATTGGCATTACCCCTGGATAACAAAGTTTATACACATTGATTGCTACTGTTTAGACAATGTTTCCCCCTCATCCGTATCCTATATCGATATATACTTCTAATAAACTTAAAAAAAAATTCATGGCCACTAAAATTCTTTTGTTTTGTATAGCATATGGTGGGTGGACTAAACAAGCATCTTCAAAATTCAATAAGTGCAGTAATTATCTGAATGACAAGTGTGTTTGTGCCCTCAGTTGTGTATTTTTCTCTTCCCTCATGTTACCCAGTATGTAAATTACTACAATATTAAACTCAACTCCTCCAATATCTTTAATGGAACTTATTAAACACATCTGTGTTAAAATATATAATAAAGACCATACACAAGCAAACAAACAATCATCCTTGCTAATAATACCGCACTATTCTTGAGATTTGTATGCATTCATACAGGAATAAATTTCTCTGTTATGTTTCAGCAAAGTAAACTGGTAGTAATGTTTTGGGAACTACACACTTTAGGCAGAAGTCTACTTGTGTTCTAAATATCTCTTGTCTGTTTCTCAGGTAGCATTAATTATCTGTTTATTCCTTATGCCTGCTAAACTCTGGATCATATCTAATTTATTTCTGACCATATGGCACCTACTTTATAGTGGAGTGTCAATAGTCTGTTAAACTGAACTGATGAGGAAAGAAAAATCTTGAGAGCCAGAGTTAAGCACTTTTTTTTACAACTTCAGAGCTTCTTTTATTTCCAACAATATTCTAATGAAAAAGATTTTATTTTAAATTTTAAATAGAAATTGCTTTCTATAATTTTTTATTTGACTTAGCCATAACATAAGAGATGAAAATGTTTTCAGAATGATATATTAGATATTTAAAAGATGTACATTAAACTATAATGCTGATTTTTTTAGTAATTACTAATGTTTATAGTAATTAGGATGGGGTAAAATTCACTTGTAATCAATACCAGTCACTGTTGCAAGTGGACAGGATCTATCACTGAATGAAAGAGGTCCAAGTCCATGCCTATTGCAAGGGAACATAAAATAGAGACAAACACATACTGTCAGGTGGTTAGTGCCAGGAAGAGAAAAATGGTAATGAGATAAAGAGGATTAGGTGGTCACAAGGACTTCTCAGAAAATGTTATTTAAATTGTTAAAAAATGTGCTCACTCAGCCTGAGTAATTTTGGATGCAAAATATGCATGTATGTTGTTTACCCCTCATTTTTCTAAGCCTTAATTTTTTTAAGGAGGACAGTGAGAAACAGATATAATCAATTTTTATTGAGTTTTTCACATTACTTTCATTGCTCTGACACTTAATTGTGTATGTGTGTGCTGGGGTTTGAACCCTTGTATTTGTGTATGCCCAGCAAGTGCCATAATTACCGAGCCACTGCTACAGCCCCTAAGCCTTAACATTTTTAAGAGTATAAACTATTTTAGAATGCATCTCTATTTATTACAAGTCCTCCCATTCTATAAATGGGGAAACTGAGTCCCAGTTTGGACAAAGACTGCTCAGATCATGTAGCTGGTTCAAGACTTACCTAAAACCTGGTTTTTCAGCAGTGAGGCCAATGTTCTTTGAACTAGACCAAGTCTTCACCAATTTTTGCATGGGAGGAATTCTTTGTATTTGAGCCTCAGGTGTGCTTTCTTAGACAAGTTGGTGGAACAAGTTCTTTTTCTCCTGTTTTCTCAAGTTGAGACTAACTCACTAGTGCTATAGAGCCCCTAAATATTGAGGCCTTGAAAAACTTTCTTGATTTAGTCTATCATTATAGAATAGAAGATTCTGTCTCTCAGGCCATTCCTATCTGCATTTAGGAGACATCTGGTTTTGATAAAGGGGGGGATAATAAGAAACCCAAAAGGTATCAAAACAGCCAGCAAGGGAGGCAGTTAACGAGAGTCTCAGCTGGTTCATGTTATGTCAATTGTACTCTACTCTAAACTTGAGATTTCAGCATTTGTGGGACACATTAATTTGTGACAACCATATAATCAAACATTTTCATTTTCATAGCATTGACAGTCTACTTTTATCTCTTTGATATCATCAATATCAACATATAATTAAAATAAAACAACAATTTGGGGTCATATTTGAAAGATTT
Organism: Aplodontia rufa; assembly: GCA_004027875.1. Taxonomy (NCBI): domain Eukaryota; kingdom Metazoa; phylum Chordata; class Mammalia; order Rodentia; family Aplodontiidae; genus Aplodontia; species Aplodontia rufa. Next base: position 8,618 of record PVKS010046472.1, read on the forward strand.
AAGTTGATACTAATGACACTGGGATGTTATATTTCTCACTTTCCATAAAAGCACATTTTAGTAACAACACATACCAGCTATTTGGTATTTGAGAACAGCATACTAGGAAAAATAGGACAAGGACTTGTCCTCAAGTTACTTTTACAAGGCAAATACTGTTTTACCTTGCCTTATGCATTTACTTTGCCTGGCTCAGCACTGTTTGTATAGCAAACATTCTAGTTTTCTTTCTTCCTTCATTTTGACAGGGCAGGGCCTTGTGGCAATGTTCAGGGTGTCCTAGTGTCTGTAGTAGCTGGGGTTGTAGACTTGATCCACACTAGGCTGTTTTTTGCCCCCCCCCCCGCCTTGCTTTGTTTTCTTTTTGTATTAGAGATTGAAACCAAGGGCACTTTAGCACTCAGCTACTTCCCCAGCACTTATCTTTTTCATTTTGAGACAAGGTCTTGTTAAGTTGCCCAGGTTGGCCTTGAACTTATGACCTTCCTGCCTGAGCCTCCTGAGAACCTGAAATTATAGGTGTTTGCCTCTGTGCTTGGGATTTAACAGTAAATATAGCAGAGTTATTAAAACATTGTTTTTATTGCAAGTTTATGTCTCTTAATATGTCTTAACATGTCTGCTGTCTCTTACAGTTTGACTTTGGATAAGTTTAAATGGTCTGTCTCAGTTTTCCTATCATGGAGGTATTGGTATTGGTATCTATTTTAGACAAATTTTAGTGATAAAAGGAGTTAATATATATGAAGCACTTGGAATGTGGCAGTAGAAACCTCATTAAGCACGCTTCATGAATATTGGCTACAATAGTTGTGAATTAGCTTGTGGGAGGGAAGGACTGGACTAAGGCTGCCAGCTTAGCTGTTTGTTTCTGGCTACTGTCAGTGCAAAATTAAGAGCAAAAATCTGCAGTGTGACCCATAGGGGAAATTTTGGGACTGGATATGGAAAAGAAATCTGAGTAATCTGATTTAGAGAAAAGTAAAAACTAGAAAAGTGAGAACAAAGTAGGAGCAAGATGAGTATAATCTTGTCTGAGTTGAAGACATTAGGGTGAATGTTGTAGATAGATTCTTCAATATTAACACCAAATTACTCTGTGAATATAATTTTAAGCTTTCTGATAATTGAAAAGGTCTTGTCTTCCAATGTGTGATGCATTGCATGTGGTATAGTAATGAAATGGATATGAATTGGGAATTTTGCATGTTAAATTCTAGGGATTTATTTAACTGAGATAATGAGATTAAGGAAAAGAGCTATGATAGGCTTTGGGTACCACAGTTTACATTATTGTAAATGATCTAATAACACAGATACTGATAGGAGGTTTTACCTGAATATGTGACATAGGAAGATTGAGGATACAATAGATTTCAGAAGTGTTGCAAGCTATTGGAAAAATATCAGTTAGGTTGAACATCCTTCTTTCATCTGTGAATTGTAATTCAACTGAGATTCCCTTACTTGCTTCTAACTTTCATAGCATTTTTTAATGTGGAAAATTTAAAAGGTGTATCCGTAAAATATGTCTGAAAGTTTTTATTATATGTATTTAGAGAGGTATTTAACATTCTACATGGATTATTGAAGCTCAGCTTTGTGTTCACAATCTATCAGTTTCCATAAATATGTTTGCACAGCAAGCAGTAATATTCTTTCATATTTAATATTTTCAAAACTTAAGCCAAATTTAAAGAACTTGTAAAACAAATATAAAAATTATATAGATGTATATATATATATATATAGGCACATATATATATATATATATATATATATATAGGCATATATATAATATCCCACTTTCTGTTAATTGCACTATGGGACAGGAGATATGGGCTATGATTTCTCATTAATTAAGATTTGGGAATACTAAATAAGAGTGACACTTGTAAGAAAAACAATATAATTTTAAGAATAATGCCATGCAACCCTTGACTTTTTTGATGTATATGGGATGGAATGAGCAGAGGAAAAATGAAAGACAGGAATCTTGGTCATCAAGTTTGAAGTAGATGAAGGAACTTGAAAGATCTTTTTCCTGAATATTTATTGAAAGCAGCCCCTGTTACTTGATGTTACCAATGTATTTGGGCTTCAGAAAGCAGGTGGTTTGAGATTTTCCTCTCTTGAGGGTAGTTTCATGGAGTAGTAGATGGAGAAGAAATCTGTCAAGCATTGTTTCCATTACCTGCCTTCCAGAGCCATGACATTGGAAATTCTCTCTGAAGATGTAGCTCTTAGGAAACAGGCAGAACTTTCTAAACATGGCTCTTAGTAGCTTTTTCTTGAGTTTTTATGACTCAAATTGTGGGAAGATCTTTGTCTAGCATTCTTTTGTTCAAGTTTCCTCTCTTTCAATCTTCAAGTTAAGTGGAAAACAGTTTAATATCCTTTTCTAAATTCATGGAGTTAACCACTGATCTTTTGTCTACTTAATATCTCCACAGATTCAGTAGTTCACTTACCCTCATGAACAATTATATTCCTGAGTTTGGGATTTGAAGAAAAACAGCTGTTCCTGGGTCCTCTGATTAGAAATGAATGTCTGGAGATGTTTACATAAGCTATACTTACACAAACTATGGCTTTTCTTTCCAGTGGTCACTCTTGCAAATATTTCTTCTGAAAATATAAGCCATATATAATTCAAATAAGAAACTTAATTTATGCCTCAAAAAATTCTTTTTTTATTAGAAGTATATAGAGATACAATTGAGGGGGAAACATTATCAAACCAACAGTAATCAATGTATATATAGTTTGTTATCCAGGGGTAATGCCAAAACATGGATGACCACCTTGGGTTTCACCTGTTGCAGTTTCCCCCAGAAGAACTCATGCGTTAAATGGGTAGCTTGTGGAGGAATGACATCGGCTTCTGGGATGGTTCCCCCATCTTCTCACTCTCCAGTCTCCTATGAGTTCTTCATACACCCTCTCCCCTCCTCATCCCACTCCCTACACTTCCAAATATCCTAGGGAGCCATCCCCCTATTACTCTGAGAGTCATTCAATTTGAAATATTGTTAGGTTAGCCATCTACCCTACTGCTTCCCCATATATTCTAGCATCCACAGATGAGAGAAACCATTCAGTCCTTGAGTCTCTGAGATTGGGATACTTTGCTTAGCATAATTCTTTCCATCTCCATCCATTTGATATCAAAAGCCATAATATCATCTTCTCAATTGGCTGAGTAGTGTTCCATTGTATATATGTACCAAAGTTTTTGCATCCACTTGTTGAGTGAGGGGCATCTGGGTTGGTTCCATAATCTAGCTATAGTAAATTGAGCTGCTATAAATATTGAGGAAGTCACATCATTATAATATGCTGATTCTAACTCTTTTGGGAAAATACCCATGAATGGGATAGCTGGGTCATAAGGTGGTTCCATCCTTAATTTTTTGAGGATTCTCCACACTGCTTTCCATAGTGGCTGAACCAGTTTACAGTCCCACAAGCAGTGTGACAGTGTTCCTCTTTTCCCACAGCCTCTCCAGCATCTGTTGTTGTTTGTATTCTTCATTTTTGCCACTCTAACAGGAGTGAGGTGGTATCTCATTGAAGTTTTGATTTGCATTTCCCTCATAACTAAAGATATAGAGCATTTTCTCATATATTTGTTGGATTTCTGGACTTCCACTGGAGAGAAGTTCCTTTTGAGTTCTTAGCCCATTTATTGATTGGATTATTTGTGAGTTTGGAGTTTAGTTTCTTTAGTTTCCTGTATATTCTGGATATTAGCCCTCTGTCTGAGGTATAGCAGACAAAAGTTTTCTTCCATTCTGTAGGTTCTCTCTTGATGCTCTGGACTAGATCTTTGGCTGTGCAGAAACTTTTTAGTTTAATTGCATCCCATTCATTTATTCTTGATTTACAGCTTGAGCCATAGGAGTTTTGTTAAGGAAGTAACTGCCGACTCCTATAAGGTGTAGTGTTGACCCTACTTATTTTTCTAGTAAGTTTAAAGTTGTTGGCTTAGTTTCCAGGTCTTTGATCCATTTTGATTTAATTTTTGTGCAGGGTGAAAGATAAGGATCCAGCTTCAGTTGTCTACATATGGCTGTCCAGTTTGTCCAACACCATTTGTTGAACAGGCTATCTTTCTTCCACACTATATTTTAGCCCCCTTTATCAAATATCAAATACTTAAGGATGGGGGGTTTGTCTCAGGATCTTCTATTCGGTTCCACTGGTCTTCAGTTCTGTTTTGATAGCAATACCATGCTGTTTTTGCTACTACAGTTCTGAAGTATAATTTCAGGTCAGGGATTGAGATACCCCCTATTCTTCCTTTCTATAGAGCAATGTTTTGGCTAGTTTGGGTCTCCTGTTATTCCATATGAACTTGAGAATTGCTTTTTCTATATCTGTGAAGAATGCCATAGGTAACTTCATGGGGATTGCATTGAATCTGTATAGGGCTTTGGGTAGAATGGCCATCTTTATTATATTGATTCTGCCTAACCATGAGCATGGAACGTTTTTCCATCTGCTCAGGTCTTCTGTAATTTCTTTTTTTAGTGTTTGATAGTTTTCTGTGAAGAGGTCCTTAACATCCTCTGTAAGGTTAATGCCCAAGTACTTCATTTTTTTGGAAGTGATGGTGAATGGGAGAGATTTTCTGATTTCTTCTTCTGCGGATTTGTTG
>PVKS010046473.1:0-13268 GCA_004027875.1 Aplodontia rufa
AACAAGGCTAGCATAGTTATTTAACACACACACAACTTTTGAGGACAGTGGTCAATGGTTTCCTTTTTCCAAGATTTCTTCTTGCTTACATTTATCTTTCCCGGAAGTTCAGTATTAGTGTCTTCCTGGTGCTACATCAACACATGCTACAGTGTTGATGAAGGTGACTTATCACATGCTGGGGGTGTGAATGGTGTAATATTATCAATCTCAGTGAGTGTGATTGGGGTGACATTGGCAGCACAGGAAGCAGCATGGGGTGCATGACCACTCCAGCTGGAAAGTCCACAGAGCTTTTCTTCTGACAACTTTAATTCTGCACAAATCAACTCAGGAAGATCCTGAAGATCAGCAATTTGGAACATGTCCATGTGTGCATGCATATGTGCACAGGAAGATGTATGTGAGTGTGCTTTTCCTAAGTCCTTGCAGGAAGAAGATAGGATGCACACACATTCTTGTGCATGCATACATGTCATAAGAAAGACACATTCAATATTTACACCTAAAACTGTAGTTTTTCTTCCAATAAATGGTCTAGAGTAGCCTCACTCTGTCTCTGGGGATGCAGCAACATGGAAGTGCTGGAGAGAACTAAACAAAACAAAAACAAATATAAAAAATTTCCCGGTCTCATGCACGTGCACTCTGGGCCTGTGAATGGTATTGCAGACTTGACAACAGATCCAACAGCTTCCTAGACAAGGACTCATTCCTACACTTGCTACTGGAAAGGGGATGGGGAGTGTCAGGCTGCTGTTTTACAGAGGTGGCTGGAGAGAAGACTAGGGTATGAGCAAAGGTCAGGGAAAAGCACTGGACTCTAAGCTGAGAGCCTGTGAGAGGCTTTCAGAGGAAGCCAGGAAGGCAACAACTTGGAGAGAAGGTGGTCAGACCTTAAGTGGTTCCCAAGTTATAAGCCTGAGACCTGAGGAAACAGAGAAACATGGCATGTTAACAATTTCTGCACAAGGTGTTCTCTCTGTGGTAAAGATTCTTCCCATTAATCCTGTAAGTTAGATAAGCACAGCTCTGAGCTTTACTGTCTCAGAGGAAGTCAGAAATCATAGCCAACCTCTGTGCAAGTCAACCTCTGTACAGCTCATGTAGACAACTTGGTAAAGATTTCACAGAGGCCAGTTGAGCTAGTTTGAAGTTATATTGTCACCATAATTAGAGGCAGGATCCTGAAACCCCCTCTGTAGCCTCCATCAAAACTCACTAAAAACAATGGAAGAAATCATGCTGAGTGAACTTTGTCAATACCAGAGAGTGAAGGGCCAATTGTATTCACTCATTTGTGGAGGCTAGAGCTAAACCCAAGTGTGGGTGAAATGGTAGCCACATTCATGTATTAGACCCACCAAAGGCACAGCTACACATAATCTAGCAGAACCATAGACATGTAGGTGGGGGAGGGGGAATGTGAGAGGTGGGGTTTGGGAGAGGGAGAGGAAATTGGGATCCAGGGAGAGAATCAACAATGTAGCATACTCTTTATCCCCCTGAGAAGTCAAATAATACTTATGCAATCATTTAATTAACCATTTAATTCTGGAAAATTTACAATCACATGTAGACAGATAAATAGACATATCTCTTATAGGGGCATAATATAGAATAATCAAGAGACTAGGGTGTGGGCAATGTGGTGGTAATCACGTTTTAAGATCAATATATATCATATTGTTATTTTATATGCATTTGATTGTACAACAACTCAACATTTTTTTTAAGGAGAGAGGTACAGTCAGGGAGAGAGAGAGGGAGACAGAGAGAATCAATTTTTATTTAGTTTCTCAAGCAGATTGAATTGCTCAGATACTCAGTTTTGTATGTGGTGCTGAGGTTTGAACTCATGTACTCACACATGCCAGCCAAGTGCTGTAACTGCTGAGCCACTGCTCCAGCCCCACAACTCAACTTCTTAATTAAAAAAAAAAACTGAATGAAAACATTCACGTTTGTTGCTAATGATTAGTGAATAGCTTCAAAGAAAAATAACTTAAACACTGCATGCAGCCACTTACAATTTCAAGCAGCAAACTTATTTCTCAATGTCCGCAGAGTGTTAGGTTCCTCACTGTAAGTCTAATGATCACTAGTTAGCTTGGGACCTTGGAAGCAAATGTCAATTAGGAAACATGTGCAGTTTTTAAAGGGCTCTTCCTTGCAGGTGGGATAGGTGAGTGCTATGGCTTTTCCACAGAAGGTTAGACACTGGGTTTCTTAGGAATAATTGTTATATATTCATGCATACATGCATATTGGCATAACAAGTTAAGGCTGATCCTAGTCCAGGATCTTCCCTACTTCATCCATTCACTGATCTTGTTTCCTCCATAATACCCCCATGCTATAATTGGAAAAATTTATATATATATAAATTTTTGAAATTTCTAAGTTTCTTTGCCTGCCTGTGTATAGTTTGGCTTCTCCTGGAAGTCAAGTGTTCCCAGGTGTATTGATAAACCCTCTTATCCCTCCTTCCTCTCCCTGTTTCCCTCCCTTTTTCTCCCACCATCATAGTTATGGTTCTCCCAGCTTATGTGAAATTTCAAAATTGTTGAGTGTATTTCTTTAACATAGCTGGCTTTCATCAATTCTTAGGTTTTACTCTAGCTTCCACATATGAGAAAATACATTCAGTCCTTAAGTCTCTGGGAAATTTTACTTCACCACTGTTTTTTTTTAAATTATTATTCATTCAACATAGTCTTACATATTAGAGGGAATCCTTGTTACACATTCATGAATATATAGATATTGACAAAGTAAGTTAAGACTGATCCTAGTCCGTGGTCTTTGCCCTTTGATCACTCCCTGTTCCCATATTTCACCTTCTTTACCCCATTGTTATTTGGGCTTCTCATGGGAGTTGAGGGTTCCCAGCTGCATTGATAACTCTTCTACTCCCACCCTTCAGTTGCAAAAACAACCCTCTTAATCCCTCCCTCCCTTCCCTGCCCCATTCCTTCTCCTACCATCCCAGGATCCTAGTCATGGTTCCCCCTGCTTATGTAAAAATTTACCTATGCCAAGGTTATTATTTAGCTTAGCTAACTTTCAATCTCTCTTAAATTGTATTCTAGCTTCCACATATGAGAGATAACATTTGGCCCTTAAGTCTCTGAGTTTGGGATATTTTGCTTGACATAATATTGTCCATCTCTATCCATTTGGCTGCAAATACCATGATATCATTCTCTCTAATAGCAGAGTAGAACTCCATTGTGTGTACATATATATACATCTCACAGGTTTTTTGAATCCACTCATCCAGTGAGCCGCATCTGGGTTGGTTCCATAGTTCAGCTATTGTAAATTGAGCTGCTATAAACATTGATGTACCAGGGTCTTTGTAGTATACTGATTTGTGCACTTTTGGGAAAATATCCCAGAGTGGGATAGCTGGGTCATAAGGTGGTTCCAAACCTAGTTTTTTAAGGAGTCTCCAACTATTTTCCAGAATGGCTGTACAAGCTTGCAGTCCCACCAACAGTGTGATAGTGTTCCTTTCTTACTACAATCCCTCCAGCATCTGTTATTATTCACAATCTTGATTTTTGTTACTCTGACAGGAGTGAGGTGGAATCTCAGTGAAGTTTTGATTTGCATTTCTCTTATCACTAGTGATGTAGAACATTTGCTCATATATTTATGGGCTTTCTGGACTACCTCCATTAAGAAATTTCTATTTAGTTCTGTGTCCCTTTATTGATTAGATTATTTGTGATTTTGGTGTTCTTTTTTTGTGTGTTCTTTCTATATTCTGGATATTAGCCAATGAGGGATCTCTTGAGGGATTTTTCTTTGAAGGGAAGAATGTGAGAAATTAAGCAGTTTGGGCAGAGAGAAGGTCTGGAGTAGAAGTAGTAGGCCTGAAGTGGAGACCTGGACATAGTTAACCTCAGACTATGGGGTTGGAGAGTTTTTAAGATCTCTGAGAATTTGGAAGTTGAATGTGCCATTTTAGATCAGTGACTTATTTTCCAGCCTGTATTGGGTGTTCATTGGATGCTTAACATCCTTTTGTTGGAGAAATTTAAGGAAGAATTTAATTGCACATGACCTAATTTTTCAGGGTAGATCAGATTGTGATTTGAAAACCCTATTGTCTTGTAAGTCTCCTTTCCACAGCCAAAGCATTTAAGAAGGCATCTAGGAGCACTGAAAATGCAGTGGACATGTCAAATATTTTGAAGAATAACAAGGGATGATGAGAAGGGAGTTGAAGGGGAAATGTTGGAACTGAGAAAAGGCAACATACATTCCAAACTGTTTTAAATGTCACTGCATATACTATAGCAATGTATATAAAATATTCTTCATAGGTATAAGAATTATGCCACTATCTTTGGGTTTTTTAGGCACCACATAGGATCCAGAAGAAAGGCAAGGGATCAGGAATGGAAGTAGGGAGAGGAGTGTGTGAGGGGATATTGAACAAATTATTTTGCTGATTTGTGTGCATCTAGCAATGTGTGACATCTAATCCCATTATTATGTAAAATTATAATGCACTAATAAAATATGTATAAAAATTAAAAAATAAATAAAAAAATAAACCCATAAAAAAAGGAAAATAAAAAGAAGGAAATAGGGAGACCCCTGGAGATCTGCAAGGTCTCAACATGTGAATAAAGGTGCTTTAGGACTTTCCTTATGAACCATTCCCTAAAATATGTTCCTCTTTCAATGGCTGAAGTTTGATATGCAAGGAAGGGGGATGCTTGGGTAGAATGAGCAGAAAGGAAAAGTACGCTTGACTCCTACAGAGGTGTGTGTTGCTAGGGATTTCACTAGGTACCATACAACCAACTAAACACTGTAGAATATCAAGGGGTCTGAAGGGAGGAGAGGTCCAGGGAGAAGACTTTGAGTTCCACCAGAGAGTATCCCCAGTTAGCACCTCACAGTTACCTCCTTTCTTTATTCATCTCCTTGCCTCCAATATTAATCAGAATTGGGGAGCCACTGACGACTGACACCACATATATCCAAACCAGGGTAGAAATGTAGTAGATGACCTCTACAGAACCCCATTGGCTAAACTAATGAGCAGGGGATAAATAAGTGTAAAAAGCCATGAAACCTGCCTCCTGAAACTTATAACTTTCAGCCATGCTAATTGCATTTATGTGGCTAATGGGTGCCTCCAATTGCCCTCCAAAAACTACAAAATAGAAAGATGCAGGGTGAAAGAAGCAGATACCTGGATGTGATGTATCTTTTATCATTCTGGATGATACTGAGCTGATATTGGTACTGGGCTTGTATTCCAGGAAGTTGAATAATAAACACTGCAGAATACCAATGCAAGCAGAGGAAGCAGTATTTTTTTAAGAAAGAAAAGTGGGACTGGATTGGTGGATCAGCAATAGTGCACTTCTCTAGCATGTGTGAGGACCCAGATTCAAATACTAGCATGACGTACACAACTAAGTGTCAGAAAAAGAAAAATGAAATTAAAAAAAAACCATGAAAATTTTTTTCATAAAAGATTGACTGTTAAAATATACAGGATGAAACTGGAGCAGTGGCTCCACAGTTATAGTGCTTGCCCAGCATGTGCAAGTACATGAGTTCAAACCCCTGCACCCACGTACACAACTAAGTGTCAGAGCAATAAAAGGATAGAGGCAGCTAACTGCAGTGGTGCATGTCCTGAATCCCAGTAACTTGGGAAGCTTAGGTGGGGGTTTGGAAGTTCAACATCAGCTTCAGCAACTTACTAAGGTCCTGTCTCAGAATAATAAATAAAGGAGAAACAGTGAAAATAACCAAGCTTCTACACAGAGAAGGAAGCCATGGGCCCACCCCTTAATATGGGGTCTGTCCTTTTATCCCCTCCAAAGGAACCTCATACCCTCACCACTTGCCCTTGGCCCTTTCTTGGTACAGTTCAAAGAAAGTGCAATGCCAACAAATTAGATCAGTGGGCATGTGCTCACAATTTAATGCTGATAATCTTAAGTATAGACCCTCAAATTGTGTCCCTCTTTAACTATGAGTAAGCTGGTTCCCACTTTGGCTACAAACTAAAAGCATAACACAAAACAGAGTAACACACAAGAAATCTTGGCAAGGCGGCCTAACTACAGCCATTTTTGGACCAGCCCCAATCAGCACCTTTGTTAGCAGATGTCTGTCCTCAAGCCACCCTTATTAGCAAAGAGGATGCCAAGCTGACATGTCCATCTATTTATTTGGAAGAGCTGGTATAATTTATTTCCTTAAAAAAGTCATCAGCTAATTTCCTTCTTATTATAACTTATCATTCTATCTACACTGACTGCATGACTTTTCCTGCCTGCCTCACCATTACTAATACTACATGAAATAACTGGATAAATTCCTCTGTGAAAATAATGACCCACCTGCAAATTACATAAGGACACAGAGCCAGGATGGTGCTGCACACCTGAAATCCCAGCTACTCAAGAGGATGAAGCAGGAGGATCACAGACTCAAGGATATAGCCTTGGCAGCATGGAGAACCTATCTCAAAATAAAATTTTAAAAAGAGCAGAGGATGTAGCTGAATGGTAGCATGCTTTCTTAGCATGCATAAGGCTCTGGGTAGAACCACAATACTGATACCCCATACACAAAGTGCTGATGATGCATCACAAATAATTCTATATAATCATTAGATTTATTTGATTAGTTGCCAGGAAACCAATGGTCTTGGTCAAAAACATTTTTTTAAAGAGAGGACACTGAGAGAGAGAGAGAGACAGAGACAGAGAGAATCAATTTTATGCTTCATCTGAAAGCCCTTCAGAAGGAAAAAATCTAACCCCAAAGTCAGCAGAAGACAGGAAATAATCAAGACCAGAGCTGAAATCAGTGAATTGAGAACAAAAAAACAATAAAAAGTGTTAATGAAACAAAGAGATGGTACTTTGACAAAATAAACAAGATAGGCCCCTAGCAAATCTAACCAAAAGAAGGAGAGAAATGAAGCAAATCAACAAATTCTCCAATGAAAAGGGAGTGACCACCATTGACCCCATGGAAATCAACGAATTATAAGATCATATTTTGAAAACCTACACTCCTCCAAATTTGATAACATGGAAGAAATGGAGAAATTGCTCGACACATATAACGTCCATAAATTGATTCAGAAGGATATTGAATTCCTAAATAGCCCAATCACAGGCACTGAAATCCATATTGTAACTAAAAGTCTACCAAAGAAGAAAAGCCTAGGATTGATGGCTTCTCCGCTGATTTTTACCACACTTTTCAGGAGGAACTAACACCTCTCTTTATTAAGTTATTTCAAGAAATTGAAAAAGAGGGAATGCTCCCATCCACCTTTTATGAAGTAACCATAACTCTGACACCAAAACCCAAGAAGGGTACTTAAAAAAAAAGAAAACTACAGACCAATATCCCTTATGAATTTGGATGCAAAAATCCTTAATAAAGTACTAGAAAACCGTATTCAAAAAATTATCAAGAATATAATCCATCATGATCAAGTGGGCTTCATCCCAGGAATGCAGGGATGGTTCAACTTATGCAAAACAATTAACATAATTCACCACTTAAAGAGAATCAAGGACAAAAATCATATGATCATCTCAATGGATGCAGAAAAGGCCTTTGATAAAATCCAGCACGCTTTTTTGTTCAAAACTCTATAAGATGGGGTTCAAAGAACCATTTCTGAACTTTGTAAAGGCTATATGTGCTAAACCTCAGCTAGTATAATACTAAATGGAGAAAAGCTGAAAGCATTTCCACTAAAATTGTGAACAAGACAAGGTTGTCCACTCTCACTCACCACTTTTATGCAATATTATTTTGAGACTCTAGCTGGAGCTCTTAGGCAAGAGAAAATTAAAATGAAAAGATAAAAATGGGAAAAGAGGAAGTCAAGCTCTCTCTTTTTGCTGAGGACATGATCCTATATTTGGAAGATCTAAAAAAAAAAAACTCCATCAGTAAACTGCTTGAACTCATAAATACATTTGGTAAAGTAGCAGGATACAAGCTTAACACGCATAAATCAATAGGTTTCCCATACACTAATAATAATATGACTGAAGAAGAAATCAGGAAATCAGTCCCATTCAAAGTGTCTTCGAAAAAAATAAAATAGTTGGGAATTAACCTTACAAGGGAAATCAAAGATCTCTTCAATGAAAATTATCAGTCATTGAAGAATGAAATGCAAGACGACCTAAGAAGATAGAAAGATGCCCCATGGTATTGGTTAGGCAGAATTAATACAATAAAAATGGCCATTCTACCGAAAGCTTTATATAGATTTAATGCTATCCCTCTAAAGATACCTAGGTTGGTCTTTACAGACATAGAAAAAGCAATTCTCAAATTCATCTGGAACAATTAGGAACCTAGAATTGCCAAAACACTACTAAGCAAGAAAGATGAAACAGGTGGTTTTGCCAAACCAGATTTAAGTCTATACTATAGAGCCATAGTAACAAAGACAGCATGGTATTGGTATCAAGATAGGAAGGAAGATCAATTGAATAGAAGAGCCTGAAACAAACCCTCAAATCTTTAAACAGTTTTGACAAAGGGGGACAAAATATAACATGGAGGAGTGACAGCCTCTTCAACAAATGGTGCTGCACAAACCGGACAGCCACTTGCAGAAAGTTGAAATTAGACCCATATCTTTCTCCTTGCACAAGAATCAAATCACAATTGATCAAGGAGCTATGAATTAAACCAGCTATGTTGCAACTGATAGAAGACAAATTAGGTCCAATGCTTCAGCATTTGGGAGTAGGCAAAGACTTTCTCAACATGTCTCCAAAACTGAAGGAAGTAAAGTCAAAAATCAGTGAATGGGATGCCATAAAGCTAAAAAGCTTTTGTACTGCCAAGGAAACAATCATAACAGTCAAGAGGTTTCCTATGGAAATGGAGAATCATGGGCTATGATTCCCCTGACAGGGGCCTCACATCCAGAATCTACAAAATCCTCAAAAATGTCAACTACAAAAACACAAACAACCCAATTAATAAATGGGCCAAAGAGTTAAATAGAAACTTCTCACCAGAGGACATTGATCAAGCTAATGAATACATGAGAAAGTGCTCTAACTCTCTAGTAAACAGAGAAATGCATATGAAAACCACATTAAGATATCACCTTACACCAGTCAGAATGGCAAAAATGAAGAAGATAAACAATAATAGATGCTGAAGGCGCTGTGGAGAGATAGGGACACTAACATACTTTTGGTAGAGCTGCAGACTGATACAGCCCCTTCGTAAAGCATTCCAGAGAATCCTCAAAAACTAGGGATGAGCCCACCATATGACCCTGCTATTCCACTCCTGGGGACCTTTCCAGGGGATTTAGCATCAGCACATTATAGTGACACAGCAATATCTACGTTCATAGCAACTCAATTTACTATTGCTAGACTATGGAAACAACCCAGATGTCCCTCACTGGATCCAAAAGCTGTGGTACATATATACCATGGAATTTTACACAGCAATTAGAAACAATGAATATTGCAGCCTTTGAAGGTAAATGGATGGCTGTGGAAGAAATTATGCTTAGTAATATCAGTATAACCCAGAGAACCAAGGGTCGAATGACTCCACTCATTGTGTAGGTCGGAACTAGACCCTGGCCATTCAGAAAGGTGGTCTATTATCATGTGTTAAATCCAGATAAGGTGTAATGTTATACAGCCTAATACTTTGTTAGAGATATTGTGGGTAAGGGAAGGGAGGGATACGGGTGTGTAATTGGGGGTCACTCCTGGGGGTAAAACTATTATCCAGAAACTATACACATTTTATATTATTTTGTTAAAAACTTGTATGATTGTTCAAAAATAAAAAAAAACTTTTTATTCAAGAGAAGGACAGTGAGAGAGAGAGAGCGAGAGAGAGACAGAGAGAACCAATTTTTATTGAGATTTCACATGGCTTTCGTTGCTCTGACACTTAGTTGTGTACATGTGTTGCTGGGGTTTGAACCTGTGTACTTGCATATGCTGGTCAAGTGCCATAATCATCAAGACACCACTCCAGCCCCTTGGTTTAAAACTTTGAGATTATAGAGAGAACATATAGGTCTGACAAAATAGAACTTATCCATGAACTCTAGGTAAACTTAGCCTGAGAATATCTCCTCAATCACCTTATTTATCAAGTGTTGATAAAAGAGCTTTGACACTGACTTCCCAGACATTAATCATTCCCCTCCAAAGTGGGAATAGACCAACAAACTGTAGCACATCCATCATGGGATGGAGAGATATTTGAAACCCAACTACAACAAACAAAATATGTGATTTTGGGAGGCTTGATCAAACTGGTGCTTTCAGCTGGATGCATGGTGGTCACCTGAAATCCACTCATTTGGGAAGGCGATGACAGAGGTTTGCAAGTTGAGGGACAGCCCAGGATACTTAGTGAGTGCCTGTCTCAAACTAAAAAATACAAGGGGGATGTGGCTCAGTGATAGTGACAGTGAGATTTACTCCTCAATATAAAGGGAAAAACACAATGCTTACAATGGAAGATCTCAATCAAAAGGCATACATGTGAAAGTTGTTAATCAAAATGAAGTGACTGTGTCAAACCCTTATTTAATCAGCTTTTTTGTTGCTATGACCAAAGAAAAGACAAAAACCATTTTAGAGGAGAACAAGTTTATTTGTTGCTCATGATTTCAGAAGTCTCAATCCTTAGATGGGTGATTCCATTGCTGTGTGCCTGAGATGAAGCAGACCATCATGGAAGGGTGGTGTGTTAATGAAAAGCAGCTGAGAACATGGCACCAGAAAGCTGAGAATGATCTGATCACCAAGAACAAAACTGAACTTAGCAGAGTGTCATACATCTGTAATTATAGTGAGTTAGGAAAGTGAGGGAGGAGGGATGGAGTGTGAAACCCTGTCTCAAAATAGAAAATAAAAATTGCTGTGATTGTGTATCAGTAGCTAAATATCCCTGGGTTCAATCTCAGAGAGAGAGAGAGAGAGAGAGAGAGACAGAGAGAGAGAGAGAGAAAGAGAGAGAGAGAGATAGAAGGGTGAAAAAGGGGGGTGAGAGAGAGTCATACTTCCAAAGCACATTGATCAATGACCCACCTCCTCTGGCCACACCTTACCTGCTACAATTGCCACCCAATTAATCCCTATTAAGGGAAAATGCACCAATTAGGTTAAATCCCTCATAATTCATTCATTTTGCATCTAAACTTTCTTGTTTTTTCTCACACCTGACCTTTTGCGGAACACTTCATAGTTAAACCATAACACTTACTAAAATAAAACAAGTGCATGAAACAAGAAATCTCATGCATGTGTGTGTGATATCAGGAAGAATTACAAGCAACCAGATGTGGTGGCTATGCCTGTAATCCCAGCTACTCAGGAGCCTGAGACAGGAGGATTCAAAGCTCAAGGTCAGTTCCAGCAATTTACACTCTGACTCAAAATAAACAAAAGGGATTGGGCTATTGTTCAGTGGTAGAGCATCAGTGGGTTTCCATCCTGAGTACTGAAAAAAAAACCAAAAATAGTCTCAAACAACAACAACAACAACAACAACAACAACAAAAAACAAGTACACAACATTGTAAAAAGAATATTTCTAGTGACTTGAGGTGCAGCTCAATGGTAGAGTGCTTGTTTGCCATCTCTTCAGCCCTGGGTTCAATCCCCAACATGCATAAATAAATAAATAAGTGCCAAGCATCTGTCTCTTCAAACTTGAATTAGCATGATTTTATTACTGATTTCTGAATATCATTGGGCCCAAGGATTATAGCTTCATAATAACACATAATCCTGTTCATTTTACCTTTGTTTCTTTTTTCTTTTCTTTCTTTTGTTTACCTTATCCCATTTTAATAAGTCATTCTTCCCATGACATGAATATACTCCATTGCACTACTCCCTGCTCAATCCCAAATAACTATCACTATTTTTCCTCTATTCTTCATTTTTCCTGTATTTATTTATTCATTCATTCATTTATTGGTAGGGCATCACTGTGTTGTCAAACTAGTCTCAAATTCCTGGCTGTAGAAGTAACCCTGATTAGTCTCATGAGAAGCTTAGACACATGCATGTGCCATTGTATCTGGCTGAAATCACTATTCTTTGTTTTGTTTTATACTGCAAGGAACTGAAGCCAGGGCCTAGCACATGCTAGAAAACTCCACTGCCCTACCTCCCCACCCTATTGTGATTCTTTGGAGAGTTTCTCTTTGTAATTGGAAGTTTGACATTAATCTTTTTTTCTTCAATGTTCCCAGCAAAAATTCCCTCCCTTGAATGAGAATATCAGCCCCAGTTGTAATTCTCTGCAAAGCAAGGGTGAGCTGGTGTCAACCTTTCTACAATGAACATTTGTCATCAAGAATATTCACCATTGTGCAGAGGAGAAGCTGGAGAGATGCAATTGCTCATTTCAGTCTCAGATACCAGGATCTCACACCAGGCTTGCTAAGTGTTCTGACTATTCCTGCTGCACATCAGGCCCCATTCCCAATGGATGTTCTCAGATTTCTTATGGGCCATCAGTGCCTAGGGACAGCTGACCAAGTGATTTAGGAAATGTAGTTTCTAAAATACAGCAATGCCAGACAAGTCTGGGTGTGAGTCTCATCTCTTCCTTCTCAAGAGCTATATGACCATAAGCAACTGACTTGGCCTCAATAAAGTGGAAAGAATGGTAATATTGCATTTATCGGGATAATAAGAATTAACTCCCTCAAAAATAATTACATTCCCATTAGTGAACATAGTAAAGGTGCATTTTTCTCATAGACTTTCATGAGAGTCTGATAACCTTCCTCCATTATGTAGTTACACTTCTGGAACACATGTCCGCAAACTCACCACAGCAGGGAAGGAGAGATGGAGAAGGCACATCAGCTCTGAATGGACTTACTCCCAAATTGGCAGACATTATTTTGGTTACAACTCATGGTCCAGAGGCAGTTACATGGCCCAAACTAACCATGAGTGAGGCTGTGAAATGAGGATGAGCACATGGTTAGAATGAGATGAGCTGTCTTAGCCATGAAGACCCAAGACTCTTTCTGCACCTACTCAGTTACTCAGGACACCTGCATTGTATGAATTTTCTGTCACATACACTAAGAGTCCTTGTAACAAGAAGCTAGTATGTTCAGAAGCCTATAAACATGATGCCCAGCTGAGAGACAGTGCTCAGGATTTGGAGCAAACTCCTCTGGGCCTGCCAGCATAATATACTGAATTCTCCCATTCTCCAAGTGCTGCTTA
>PVKS010046474.1:0-13276 GCA_004027875.1 Aplodontia rufa
ATAGAGGGACAGTGAGAGAGGGAGAGAGAAAGAGAGAGAGAGAATTTTAGTTTTTTATGTGGCTTTCATTGCTCCAACTCTTCATTGAATAAGTGATGCTAGAGTTTGAACCTGCATCCTCAAGCATGCTAGGCAAGCACCCTAAATGCTGAGCTACCACTCAAGTCTACAAATGTCATTTTGTAGGTCAGTGAACTGTTGTCCAAGAAGGGTTTCTACATTTTATGGTATAAGAACAACTACTTGGTTTCCTTTTGCTTTTCATAATGGAAAATCCTCAGAGCAATTTTCATCTGGAAGAGCTATATTTAGGTTAGTTCTCAACTTCCCAATCCTGAGTCAAATATAGGTTGGTGTACGAGCTGCAGTGTCTCTTGGCTAATCAAGAGTGTCTCCTTTTGCTACACTTAGTGTTAGAGAAATGGGGAAAGTCAGCTGGGTTTAGAGATTAGGTGAGAGACTCAGAGGCATACCTTTTGATAAGTCATAAATCATTTCCTGTTTATAAAAGCACACACTAAGACGCCCATAATATCTCCAGATGAATGGTGTTTTACTTTCCCTTCAAAATCTCAGTGGGAAAAGGTGCTTCTGACTTTCCAAGTGAATAAAAATAATGAATCCTGATTACCATGTATGTTTAGATTGATTTGCAGAACAAGTGAAAAAGCATCCAATGAGCAGCAATAAGCATCTTTTAGACATCAGAGGATTACTAAAGGTTCATGTTTGTAAAAATAACTACTGTATATTGGTTTGCAAGTAGTTATCATTCAGTGTAAATTTGTCTCCTCTTCTTATATTCACTATTTTTAAATGCCAATTTGTGAATATTGCATTCTTGAATTTTGCTTAGCAATCCAGTGGTTGTTTGGGTATACTGTTTGATACAGAATGGCTACCAAGAGTTACCATAAACCTGTGTTCTGTTTCTGAGTGGCATTTGCCAAAAACATGGCATCATCAGGTTACCCTCCCCCCAATAAGTTCTTCCGCTTTTGAAACACACATCCTCATTCAATGCCTGACTTAGCCACTAAAATGTAACAGCCACAAAGACAGGCACCATATTTACCCTGTTCACTAATGTATTCTCAGTTTTATCAATTCCAGTTTTAACCTGTTCGCACTGGGACATGTATTTGCTTTTTTTTCTGCTGTCATTTGTATAGAGTCAAGCCAAATATGGCTTATAATGAAATTATAGATGATATTCATGTCCTACTCACAATTCTTCCTCCCCCTGCATTGTTTAGCCTGACTGACAATGGCCACTAGTACTTATAACATTGGCCTTCTAGGGAGTGAACTTGTCAGTACATTTTATGTGATGGTTTTATGATGTTGAAAGCTATTTCCTGTGATCATGTTATGTTCTCACGTGGCATACCTAGATTTATTTATGCTTGTGACCCAAGGCAAGTAGCTAACCTTGAAAGTAGTTTAAAATTTGAAAGGTGCTAAATCATAAGGCTGGTATTTATGATTTATTTTTTTAAGGAATCTAGAAGCCAGGTGTAGAAAAGGGTTGGACACCTTGTCAAGAAGCAAAGAAATCTGGGTTCTGCTCTAGTGCTGATGTTAACTTTGAACAAGTTGTTTTAGTTTTCTTGACCTTAATTTTCTCTTATGGACAATGCAGGGCTTAACTAGATTAGGGAAGAAACATTAAGAGATAACTTCCATTTCTCCCTCATTTGTGCATGGAAGGGAGCCATGTCTATTCAATCAGTATAGTATCAAAATATTTCTCAAGACAATGCTCCATGTAGCTATCACCAACTAAATGAGAGTTAACACATAGTTAAAAACTCTGTCATAACTAGGCTGCGTGGTCTTTAAGGTATTCTCCAGTTTTAAAATTCTAATATGTCTATTGAATAGATTGAACCTGTTGCTTCCACAAATTCATTTCTAAATAGCTATATCTAACTCTTTGATTTCTAATTTGCTTAATTTCATATATTATGTCTAGAAGTTTTGTGAGCATTAAAATCTCTTCAGGAAAAAATTCTTATCTCCTATTTTCATTATAATAAGATTTTATAAAATTATTTTTCTTTATTTAAACAGAAACATATGCACTAATAATTAACAGAATATTAGCCTTCATATATAAAATAGTATCAACAAAAAGTTCAAATCATCAATGATTAGAAAAGACTGACAATAGTTTTCTGATGCAAGTACACATTAATTTATTCATTAATTTTATGGTATATTGCAGGACAGTGTCAAACCTAGGTCCTTGTGCAACTGGGTAGGCACTCTACCACTGATCCACCTCCCTATCCCTATCCCTATTTCATGAACATATATTGATATTCCAAGCATCGTGTTAGACAGTAAACATATCATAAATAAACAAGGAAGGTTTGATCTCTTATCATCTTTGGTATATGGTCTAGTAAGGGAGGAAGGAAATTTAGCAAGCAACTACTATATGGTATGAGTGGTACTATGGTAGCACTATGGAAGTTCATGTAGATAGCCTGACTCTGGTTTAGTCAGATGGGGAAGAATTCCCCAAGGATGTCTCTTATCTACTGAGAGCAGGGGAGAAGCAGGAATTTAGCCAGGTGAAGTTTGGATTTGGAGGACAGAATAGTATATGTAAAGCCTATAAGTGAGAAATTGCATGGCACTTCCAGGAACCAAAGGAAACTCAGCATACTAGAGACAAGGAAATAACTTCAGGACATTACTGTAAGCTCTCCATATCCTTAGATTCTTCATCTGGAGTTATCTAGATGAGCAATAATAAAAGTTTGGACTAAGTTGTAGTGATAAAATAAGGAAGGGGAAAGAGTTGGTAGCAATTTAAAAGCTAAAATCAATACTATGATGTTTAATGATTGGTTTATGATATATAACTTAGAAGGAAGAGTTAAGTCAGCTAATTTGGATTATTATGTATATGGTGGTGCCATTTATTCACACTTTCCACAAAAGATGGGATATGTTTGAAGGAAATAGAGAATGGGGGTCAGGAGGGGTAATATTGAGTGAAGTCTTACATGTGTTGGGGTTTAGTTAACCAGGGAATACACAAAGGAATAAGTCCAGGTAGCTGGTTTTGTGCACTCTACTTACAAGAAAAAGTTCTGGTTGATTTTATCAGGATATAGGTAGTTAAACCCTTGCAAGGAGTTGGAATGACTCAGTGTAAATTTGTAGATAGAGTAGAGGAAAGGGCCTATGAGTGAACTCAGCCAAACAGCAACATGTCAGGAATGAAAAAGGAAAGAAAGAAAGAGAAGCTTATTGTGGAAATAAGGAAATTGGCAGGTCAGTAGGTAGAAGACAAACCAGGTGCATGTGGAATCACTTTTTAAAAAAAAAAAATAGAGTTGGAAAATGCTACAGAAGAGTCATAGAAGATAAAACCAAAAACATTCCATTAATTTAGCCATAAGGAAAGTATTTATTTGAATGATTTCAGTGTTGATTTTGGAGGACACAGTAATCACTCAGTGTTAGATAGGGAACCAGGACTGTAATGAATCATGACATATTTAGGAATTGAGAACGTAGAAGAGTAAGTATAAAGCAATTCTTTCAAGACTTGTGGTTATGAAGGGCAGAGAGAAAGACCAGAGTAACAGAAGATGGATGTAGAGGCAAGAACACAGTGATAAGAAGAGAGAGACTGAAATGTGTTTAAATAACAATGGAAAGGGGACAGTGGAGAAGGAGAGGCTGAAAATGTAGAATAAATGAGAGAGAATTGATGGTATATGTTCTTGAGAAGGCAGAAAGGTAAAATTTAAGAATTAGAATGGATAGGAATGAGATTACATCTTTTTATTAATTGTTATTGATTCATAATAGTTATACCTAATCTCAGGATTTATTGTCATAATTATAAATGCATGGAGTATAATTTGCTCATTTAAGTCCCCACTACTTACCCTTAATCTTCTCCTCTCCTCCTTTCCTCCCCACGTTCCCTTTCCTCTACTTATCTGAAAGTGCATCTTCTATTACAACTTCAGGGAAGAATGAACAGAGTTGCTGGTAGTTTTTCAAGTTTGGTGAAAGGTTAAGGTAGGGTCCTTCTATTAAACTTATTTTTCTCATTGAAATGGAAGCTGCAGTTAAATGGACAGTGATGGGGAATGCGTTGTAGTCTGAGATTTAAGGAGAGTAGCAATTCGAAATAGCTGCTCTAGGATATTAGGGAAAATGTTGACTACTAGAATTGGTGAGTATTTTCAGTCCATTCCATTTTATTTGCAGTTTTAAGTCCATTTCATTTCTTCTCAGTTTGTGACAATATTACCAAAATTTCCTCGTAATTCTTAATTCTACCTTTCTTTTCTTTTCTTACCTTCCCAATTTAACCTTTCCTAATTTTTAAAATTACATGTATACCTATTACCTTGAAATCTGCTGATAAAAGATAGTACAAAGTAAGTTTTTGTATTGGTTGGTTTGCTTGTTTATTATTTTCAGTGCTAGGCCACGAAGCTACCTTGCATACAATGAGGGGATTAGAGTGGAGAATAAGTTTTCCATTATCTTGTCAATTTAAGGTCATGTGGCTAATCCAAACAGATATTATAGCCAAGAAAATTCTACCTTGAGATTTTAACTCCCAAAATAGATTTTCTACCTAATCAAAAGAACCTAATAATTACTCAGTCTCCTCTTAAACTATTTAGTTTTCTGTGCAAACAATTTTACCCCTTTACTGATTTCCTAAGTGTTAAATTAAGAAAGATTTTTCCTGAAGTCTCGTTCAGGAAGTTATTGGTGTACTAAGAGTTGCCCAACATTCAAAGTGCTTTATATTCAGAGTACTTAATCTAGGCCATGATATCATTCTTTTTATAAGAAAAAACAACTTTTTTACAGGCTAAGGATGTATCTATCATGTTCATTACTGTGTCCCTGGGGCCTGGCATATTACTAGGCATCTGAAGAATACCCAGTATTCACAGAATGAACGAATGAACGGACAATGGCAAATGATAGTCCTACCATCGCACTAGAGGTCACGAAGAAAAGTTATAACTTGGAAAATTGGAGGGGGGAAAAGTGGTTACAGCAATCACACGGTAAACTAGGCTGCCATGATGATCTGTGCTCTCTTATCTAGTTTCATACCAAGGTTGCCAATGTTCTGAACCCTTTTTGATGTTGCAGTGACTTTACTTCTCTCATAACTAATCAGTATATTAATGTATCCAATCATTTGTTCAATAACTGTTTTTTTAAGAGAGAGGGACAGTGAGAGAGACAGAGAAAGTGAGAAAAAACTTTATTTAGTTTTCACATGGCCTTAGTTGCTCCAACACTTAGTTGTGTACGTGGTGCTGGGGTTTGAACCCGAGTCTTTATGCTTGCCAGGCAAGTGCCGAAACCGCTAAGCCACCACTCCAGCCCTTGTTCAGTAACTCTTAATCAAAAACATAATCAGCTGCATGCCAACTCTCAATGTGAAAACTGGAGATATAGCAGTAAAGAACGTAGGTACAGTTCTGCCTTCAGAAACTCCTAGGTTAGCATGAAGTTCCCATTCTGGGGTCTTCTCTTGCTTGTCCTCAAAAGGAAAAGTCTGATATATATATATATATATATATATATATATATATAATTTGCCATTCAAGTTATAGGGAATTTATACCTAAATTGAGTCTTAATCCATGGCTTATAAATCTAAAATCCTGAATTTTGTTGTTTTTGTTCTGTTTATTTTTATGTTGCCATTCTCCTTGGATACGAATGGAAATGTCTTGGAAGAAATTTTTTGGTTGATTTGGTAGCCCCACAAAGTTGTTTTTGTAAAAGTAAATTTTATATTAGACCGATTTAGGGATGTTTCTCAGTAGTAAGTACTTGCCTAGCATGTATGAGGCCCTGGGTTCAATCCCCACCAACCAAATAATAACAACAGCAACAACTTTGTATTAAATGTCAAGTACAAAATACATGTAGAATGTACTTTTCCATAAAGGAAAATGTAAAGTAAATTCCAAGAAAGGGAATAAATTCCATTTTATATTCCCACCAAACACAGAAACTTTGATCCTCATTTGCAGAGAGGAATATGACAGATGATGCACAATAGATGTTGTAGTATCATTCTCTTACCTTCCTCCTCTTTAAAAAAAAGGTCTGTCTTTCAAGAAGCTATTCTAGGATCTTTCTTTTGACAGTGTCCTAGTTCTTATCTCTGCTGCACACAGGCTCACAAAATGTTTTCTTTGAAGGGCATTTTGTTATTGGCCCTCTTTTTTCTCCTTCCCACAGCAAATAGAACTGAAGGTGTTTACTCCCCATGGAGAGAAGGCACCTGGGTACACAAACAGTGGTGTGAACCTCTGCCTTTTCTCTGCTTGTCATTCCCCTAATGTAAGTAACAGGTGCAGTGATCAATGCACTATGTGCAGTGAACCCCAGGCAGGAAGAGAAAGTCATGTCAGGGACCTTTTGTTACTTGGAAAGAATAAGTGGCAAGAAAGACAGCCCTAGCTGCTTCCGAGAAAACATAAGGACTCAGTCAGAACTTTTCCCACTTGATCAGCAGTGGCAGATTCATCCATCCTGCTTTGCCTAGGACAAGTCCTTGTTTATGCCTGTTGTTCTCATGTGATTATTAAGAGCATCGTGGACGCTCTGTTCTTAAAAGTGTTCAGGTTTGGATAATAAACTATAGGGTCACTCCATTTACATGGGCCCAAAAGTAGAAAATTTTGACCATCAGGGATGGTCAGTGCTCACCATGTCTCTCTCCTGATGTGAAAACTTGATATTTTTGGAAAATGAAATTGTACATTAGATACATATGCAGACTGAGTGAATGCAACAAGATGACTGAAAAATGCAGTTCAGTTTATCCAGTGTCTATGCTCAGCACCATGCCAGGTACTGATAGCAAAGATGTAAGCCTGTTCTCCAACATTCACCTCACACACACCTGCAAGTGAGCTTGAAAACATACCGTTTCCTTAATATTCCTGTAGTTCTCCCCATGACTTTACAAATGATGTAAGTTTGTGATATTACACTTCTGGGTCTTTTTTTGGTAGCCTGAATGGCAGTGTATCATGTTTTAATTAATGGAACATCATGTTATGAAACTGTTGAATCAAATATTTTCCCTAGGCATCAAATGTGTTGTCAGTGAAAATTTGACATCTAGATATGAAGGACAAAAGAGATGAGGAAATTGGTAATAAAATGTTTCTAAAAGATTCTGATAAAATGTTTGAGTATTCTAATGTGTTGCTATAGCATAACATGTAAACTATCTCCTCACAAGCTATCCAGCAATAGATACAAACCCATTTGCATTTCTTTCTCCCTACCCTTCTTTGGTGGAGAATCCCATTGTTGTGACAAAGAGATTGGTTGAGAAAACTGTAAAGTTTCATTGTTTGTAGCTTTCTAGAATGATTAAAGGAACATACTACAAGTAACAGAAACAAACAAGAGAGGGGCTGGAGCAGTGGCTTGGCGGTTGTGGCACTTGCCCGGCATGCACAAGTGCACCCGTTCAAACCCCAGCATCCACGTACACAACTAAGTGTCGGAGCAACAAAAGCCATGTGAAAAACTCAATAAAAATTGATTTTCTCTCTCTCTGTCCTTCTCTCTTAAAAAAAATAAACAGGAGAGGTGACCCTGAGAATAGATATATCTGTCACAGGTAAGGACAGAACAGAGAAACTGTTCTAGGTATGTTAATCAGAGAGAGATTTAGTTCAGAGAATCAGATGCATACCATTATTTTGGAAAGACTGAAGGAGCAAATTTCTGGCCTTGGCTTCTGGGATAGATTTCTAAAACCAGATAGAATGGATCCACTAGCAAACAACCATCTCTGATATATCACTGAAGCAATAAATATAAGGACATACTCTATGACTATGAATTAGGAACCAGGAATTTGAAGTGTAGAGTCCACTACTTTTTGTAGCTGCTGTTAGTGACTTTTTTCCATAGGGAGCTGGAGAATGGACTTTACAACTCTGATATTGGAAATCTCATACTAATATATGCTAAACTCACCAACAGAAATAGCCAATAGGGGCAGAGAGATGGCCTATACCTTAGTTCCATCTTCCAACTCTCTTGTATCTATTTGGTGTAGGGTTGCTGGATTTATCAAATAAAAATTCATGCAGCATTCTTATACTAAAACATATTGTTTGCCTGAAATTGGATGTTAACTAGACACCCTGTATTTTATCTGACAACCCTAATTTGTTGTAACCTAATTCATATCCAGAGTTCAGCTCCATAGATGTCTGGCAAATTTAGTTTTCAATTTCCAACCCATCCAACTAGAAGGAGGGTAAGTAGGTCTGAGTGTGTCAATCAATAGTATTTACCAAAGTATCTGTCCTATTGAGAATGACTGAAGCCTGTCTGCCCCAGATGCTTGTTACCACTTGAATATAGTCTCTGAAATCCTACCAATCTGTGATTAAATTGGTTTCACTCAACTTCCTCTTTTTAAAATACGAAAATTCCCCAGAATATGAAAGTAGTTGTCTATACTCTGCGAATAAGGTTTTCAGCAGGTAAGAGAGAAGGATGACTAGCACATGAAGAAATTTGGGGGAGAAAATACTGGCACCAGAAAGTGGAAGGAGATAGGCAGATGCCAAGTCAGATATTTTTGCTTACTATTTTGCTTTGCATAAGTGCAGGATTCAAAAGAGGAAATGCTTCCTTTTTATACTTCTCACTTTTGTACACCAAAAGATGCCTTCTTCCCAAATCAGTTAACCCAAACTAATGCCATTGGAATGACATAGATTGTCCAAATAGAATATGCATATATGTATGCTGGCCTAAGACATATATATGATGGACTATTTCAATGGAAATTTGAATTTTGGGTTCTGAACCATTGACTTGTAAATGATTCTTGGTTAGAGAACTCTTTGTAAGTTGGGGACTTGTTTTATTCATTTCATGGTTAAAGATATCAAAAGGTTGAATGCTGAATTTGCGCCATGCTAATTAACTATTGTGGGGGAAAAGACAAGTTACTCTAAGTAGGAAAAGAAGTAGCACCTCTCCAAAATGTCAATACAGAGGAAAAACAATCATACAAAGCACATGACACTCTTCAGAAGTACAGAAATACTTTTTTGTTCCCCATTTTCTCTCAGAGTTTCTCTTCCACATTTAAAACAGTTGGGTAGTTCAAGTTTCTCGGCTACTGACTATTACAGGAAATCAGTAGCAATTGGAAGCAGTGGGATGTTAGACAAAGTACTAGAGGTAGTTGTTCCCCAGTTTATCCTGGAAGACATTCCATGGCAGTGAAACCAGGCAGTAAAAGCTTGGCTCTCTGAGTGTGAGCAAACAGTCCTACTGAGAATGGTGCCATCCTGTCAATCCCTTTCTCTCTAGTGGTGAGATTGGGAAATAGGGGAATTCTTTGGCAGAAAAGTTTATCCACGAGTTGGCTAAAAGAAGATATCGTTACAGCAAAATCAACCATCCATGACTTGTTTGCTGTAAGAGCCAATGGAAGATAGCATTGCATCTTTGACAAGTGAAGTGAAATTTACAGATAAAGTGTGCTTCTTTTGGAATAGAGCAGATCTCTACATTGCTTTAATTTCAGAATTCTAATAAGCTCATTTTCTCTTTGAAAGTATACATTATTTTCCCTTACATCTGCCTCTGAAAAAAGCATTATTGGGGGCTGCAGTGGTGGCTCAGTGGTTATGGTGCTTGCCTAGCATGCACAGGGATGCGGCTTTCAACACCAGCACCACGTACACAACGA
The DNA here is from genome assembly GCA_004027875.1 of Aplodontia rufa. Classification (NCBI taxonomy): domain Eukaryota; kingdom Metazoa; phylum Chordata; class Mammalia; order Rodentia; family Aplodontiidae; genus Aplodontia; species Aplodontia rufa. Next base: position 9,755 of record PVKS010046474.1, read on the forward strand.
AGGGTCTGAGGAATGAAAGTCACATGAAAAACTAAATAAAATTGATTCTCTCTCATTGCCAATTTCTCTTTTTTTAAAAAAAAAGCATTGTTTTACTTTAAAAGCATAGTAAATTAAAGATCCTCAAATTGTTTTTACTGATTATAATTTAATTTCAAACATTTAATGATATTTTAAAACACATGGGTTATTTTATAACCCTCAAGGATAAATTTGATTCCATATACTGTGTTGTGCCAAATGAAATATTTCTTTTCAACAAAGAGAGGAGCATGGAGGGGGTGCGGAGCTGGATTCTCAATGTTTTATATAATTCAGACTTTATGTGGTATAATTTTTCTCTGTGAATATTGTCATGTTATCTTTAAAATAAAGATAATGGACATAGGCATTTTAAAGCCCCAAGTTCTCTAAACACTTCAGAATCTATTATTAAACTGTGATCTTAGATCTAAAATTTGGTTTTTTAATGGATTTGGTTTTCCCTATTTATTAAGATGTATGATTTCTTTATCACATATGATTATCAGTGTTGAAACCAGCAGCCTAGTGATAATTCAGTTCATAACATTTGATGAACACTGTGATTGGTGATCTGGGTAAGTAAGATATTTGGGGGTTTGGGATATTCTGAAGCTTAAAATCTTAAATTGATTTTATAGTGAAGAATAGTCTTAGTTCATTTTGAGGTTTCAAAAATTGACTGCTCAAGGTATATTTCCTTCTTTTCTCAGACATCAGGCAGTTTTCCAGGAGTAGGCATTCATCCATTCGAAGAGCTGTAACCTGTAGTTTCCACTTTTTCAGCAATCACACTAAAAACTCTGTGAATAGGCCCTAGGATTTACAGAGCTCAGCTTCTCAGGGCAAGCAGATCCATTCAGCTTGTACCTGTCAGTTTGTGAACATTCACTTATGTATTCAAGTAGTTTCTTGTAACCTCTGAAGTCTAAGAGAGAAAAGAGAGAGGGAGAGGGTGCAGAAGTCTACTCATATTCATGGACTTATCTCTCTAATAAAGAATCTGTTTTATCTTCTTTTATTTTTTCCTAATCAAGCCATTAGCATGAAACAAGGACATGTAATCTTACCAGAGTGAAATTGGGGTCATGCCATAGGGTAACTGAGTGAGGGCTCTGTGGCATGATGATATATGGCCACTGCACAGCAATTCCTTTACCACATCAAATCTGCCCTTTAATTACATTTTAAATCTCATTTGAAGCTATTTTATCATTAGGGAAATTACTCTGTAAATGTGCCAGAATGAGGCCCAGTACACGTTTACTGAGAGGAATTGAAGACAGAGATGAAGTGGCAGCTGAAACATTATCATTGGACAGAGTTTTCTTGACTTTAGGCAAAACAGCCCATGCAATAACAGCAAATCTTCACTGACTCAGAGGTATTCGCTCCCTAGATTATTGCAGGGCACTTTTGCCTGAAGCACTGTCACTTCTTCCATAAGCCAAAGGAAGTATTCTGCTCTGTGGCTCAGCAGGCCTTTTTCTCCCCAGCCTTGGAGCCATCGTCTGAATTTATAGTTGCCAAAATAAATAATACAATATTGGCCTCATGTTCCTGACTTCATGCATGCATGCAGAGCAGGCCTAAGGTTCTTTAAATGAAAGATTGCTTTCTTGTCATGAAATAAAGAACACCTGTGCTTTCTTTTCAGGGTCATTTAAAAATACCTATACCACTGGGCTACAGAAGGCATATAAGGAGGAATCTTAGGGTAAAGTCAAAATGTTCTTTTCTCTACAACAGGGGTTGTCTCATATCTTTGTGTAGCACAACTGATTTAAAGGTTTCTTTTCATCACATTCTTAATTATCGTTTTCTTTGATCTTGAACTGTTTCACTGGGCTACCAGACAAAGAGCAGAGAACCTAACTATGCTTTTCTTGAGGTATAAACCACTGTGCCCTTCCACAGGCAGGCCCCTGGCTGAATGTACCCTTTTTCTCCATGGTTACCCACCCACTCCTCTTTTATATATTTCTCAAGAAAATGTCAGGTCAAAATGAGAAAGGGCCAGATTAGTAGAACATGGTTAGAGTGTGAGAAATTTCCTTATAGTGTTTAAAAACTATCTGTTGAGATGCCCCCTGCCACATCTGGTCATTTTGTGCCTAGGATCACTATGAGTAGTTCCAAAATGCACAAATAAGCAAAAGCACATTTTGGTGATAGTTTCCAAAATGTTCTTCTTCCTGAGAGCTTTCCATTAAATGGTACTTGAAGGGTATGTTGAATTTGCTAAATTTCTTAGAGATGGGGGTGGCAGTAGCTACCCAAAAACAACTACTCTCCCTTGCTTCCTAGTGGGTCACAGAAGTCAATGAAGTAATAGGTAATATTTTGTATTTATGAATATTCATGCAAGTTTCTCAGGAGAAGATCCGTCATTTCCACAAAGACATACATGGCCTCCAGATAATTAAGGATCATTATGATAGACTAGTATTTCATTCTTATATGGGGTCCCTGCACTAGCAGTATAAATATCGCCTGAAAGAAAGAAAAATTCTCGTGTGATCAGGGAATGGGTGAAGGGGGGTCAGAGATCCTGGACAAGGATTGGGCTTATCTTGGTTTGGCAATACCTGTGTATGCATGAATATATAACAATTATTCCCTCCAATATGTAAGACTATGTTGAATCAATAAAAATATATATTTCACTTCAGATTCTACAAAAAAGATGAGAGAGAGAAAAAGAAAGAAAGAAAGAAGAAAGAAAGAACGAAAGAAAGAAGAAAGAAAGAAATTAAGGCAAATTCTTGTGCTGTAGCCTAGACCTTCAGAATCATAGACCCCTGGGCTTGGGCTCAGAAGCCAATATTTTAATAAGTCCTCTAGTTGATTCCCAAGCTCACTAAAGTTTGAGAACAACTATGCTAGACAAACTGTCAATATGAGATGCAAGCTCATCCTTTCAGGCACATTTTGATGACACAGAGAATATAGAACCCCATCACTCCAGGCTACCATTGACTGTGGGTGCAGGGCGTGCCCCCTCCAGAAGGTCAGCACCATTCTCTCTTCACTACATCTTCAGAATCCTATTTTAAATCACCCATACCTCCTTAGAGGGACAATACTTTAATCATGGGTCAGGGGTATCACCTTCCATCTTTTCCTCTAAGCCAGAAACATAACTTGTTCCCCTATACATTGTCCTTGGATTCACTCCATCTCCAAGTTCTATTTGTGATCTTGAAAATATCTGCTATTTTCCATCCCACATCTATTAACTTAGTTTAAATCACAATCTTCTCTTGTTCCAACTATTGTAACATCCTTTCATCTGCTCTCCCTGGCTTTTCACTGCAAACACCTTTTCATCTGCCAACAAGATGGCATTACCAAAAGATGAATCTTCAACAGATTATAAAATATCTTCGTAGGACCAAGCACAGAAACTTAGCAAGGCATATAATCCCATTCACAATCCAGCCTTTCCTTTCTATCAAGACATACACACACACACACACACACACACACACACACACACAT
>PVKS010046475.1:0-13269 GCA_004027875.1 Aplodontia rufa
GCCCCCCCCAGGAACTCAGCCACCCAGGACCCCCCAGAAACTCAGTCACCTGGAAGGACCACCCAGGTCCTTCAAGTCACCTGGAAGAACCCCCCAGGAAAGAATCCCAGGACAAGACACTCCCCAACTCAGCCACCTAGAAGGACTCCCCCAGGAAGGGCCCTCAGGACAGGACCCTCCAGGGAAGACCTCCACAGGGCCCCCATGTCTTACACCATGTTGGCATTCCACCAGTGTGGGTTTTCCTCTGGCTGAGAAGATAGGATCCCAGTGCCTGGAGACAGAAAGAGGTCCTTCTTGTGGAAGGAGGCAAGGAAGATGACTGCAGGAAGTCAGGAAAAAGGGGGCTCCCATTTGGCCCGAGAAGGGAGGCAGGTGCTGCTGCTGCCTGAGCCGAGCCTGCCAGGGAAGGGGAATGGACAGGCTTGGCGTGGGAGGTCCCAATGTCATGATGCCCAGCCAGGCTGTCACACTGGATGTGACCGTTGACTTCCCCACTCTACATCAGCTTCTTTGGCCCTGTGTGTGGGGGTGATCAGCGACCACCATCAGCACTGGAAAGTTATTTGTAGAACGGCAACCAGGCCAGAGCTCCCTGGCATGGGGAAGATGGTCTAGGTGAACAGGTCCTTTCCTGCAGGTCAGCATTTTGAGAGCCTGATGTCCTGAGGCTACTCCCCACTTCAAGGGTCCCCACTGCTGACCTGTCCGCGTGTGTGGCCAGTCTTTAGAGCTCATAAGCCGCCTCATGGTGTCATATCTGGTGTCACAGTTCTCCCGGTTGAAGCAGTACCAGCCGCCTGCGGGCACAGTCACCAAGCTCTAGCCCAGGAGTCCAAGGGACCCCAGCCCATCTGACTCCTGGGCCCCTAGGACGCACCTTCCAGAAAGAGTAACCACCTCCGGCTTCCCTTGGACTCCTTTAGGTAGTAGCTGCAGGGAAGAACGCACGGAGCAGGTGGTCAGCTGGGGCTGTGGCGGCCACAGCTTTTGGCTTCCCGTTCCCAGCTCCGGGGCAGACAGGGTCATTTCACCTGTCGTCCGGTGCGCGCAACGGCCGCTTGGGGGCGCCAGCGACCAGACCCACGCAGAGTGCACTAATCCCGCGAGCCCTGCCACAGTCCCGGGAGGTGGCGCTCGCGGGGAGGGGACCAGCTGTGTGGTACGTGGAAAATCCCCACAGCCCGCCCGGTGCGGGACCCGCTGTAACCTCGCCGCCTGCTGCAGGCGGGGGAGGGTGGCAAAGGGGCACGCAGTGCACTAGGAGAGTGCGGAGCATCTACGCTAGAGGCCTGGGCGTGGCAGGGGCAAAGGGATGCGTCAGGCGGGTGTGGGGATTGGGGGTGGGCGCCACCGAGGCGGTGTCGCGGTCTTCCCACCAAGGCCCAGTCTAACGTCCACGCACCAAGTGCAGGGCAATCCCTTCCCCATCTCTGGCATCTCATCCTTCCTTGACTTTGGGTCTGGAACGTGTAGATGCCGCACCCAGGTGCTTCGGTCCCTCCTGTGCGCCCTCCTAGCCCCTCTGGCCAGCGATGGGATTCCTGACCGTCCAGGGTCAAGTATCAAGGATGGTGGGAGACAGTGGGGCTCTCCTCGCCCCCAGCATCGCCTCTTCTTGCTGGAGCCAGGGCTCCTCTCCGATTGCCTCTTGTCTGTCCCCACCACCCGGCCCAAGGACGTGGGAAGAGGGGCTGTACACTGTGGCCGAGGGGTCAGCGCCCGCGCTGGCCTGGAAACAGGCCTTCAAACGATGCCAATCCCACACCACTGCCGCAGGAGGCACCCAGCCAGGCCTTCCGCAGCGTCAGCACCGCCAGGTGCCCGAAGGATGCCCTTTGCTTTGGGGACGAGAACTGAGAACCGCCACCGACAGCAGAGTCCAGAGCGGAGTGTCTGAGTCCGCGCAGGGACGGGGAGGTGCAGCTGCGGGTGCCACGGGCGGAGGCGACGGGCTAGGAAGGCAAGGCGGGCAGACCGGCCTCAGTGCGGCCTTACCCGGCGGGGCTGCCATCGTTGCAGGTCACCGACGTGTTGAGCAACAGATGCAGGCGCAGGTCCTCGTTGAGCTGCTGCGCCGAGCAGGGGTACAGGGACTGGGCCAGGCTCTTGACCTGTGCCATGAAGCTGTCCATGTTGCCCTCCACGGCCGTGAAGTCCAGCGGGAAGCTCTCCACCGCGTGTCCGGCGGCCGGCGCCGCCTCCGCTCGCTGCGGGGGCGGCGGCGGGGGCAGCTGCTGGCCGCGACGCCGCCAGGTCTTCCTGCCCTCGCCGCCCCCGGCCCAGTGCAGCAAGCCCAGCAGCAGCAGCACGCACACCCCTCGGCCCATTGCCACGCCGCTCCGGCCTGCGGCCACCTGCGGAGAAGCGGGCTGCCTTGAGGCGCCGGCGGGGGGCGCCCGGCGCGGGGCGCCGGCCGCGTCTGTTCGCCGGCCCCCGCAGCGGCGCGCCGGGCCTGGCCGAGGCGGCGCGGGCTCTGGGCGTCGAGGCTCGGGCCAGGCGCCGTCGGCCTCCGCAGCTCGGGCTCCGCGCGCAGCCGGCCGAGGGCCGTGCAGAGTTTGGGTGCGCTGGCTGCGGCCCGCGCCAATGAGAGGCGGGAGCAGGGCTGGGCGTAGTTCGCTGGGGCTGCGGCGGCCCGGGTGCCCGCGCGTTAGATGTGCCGCCGCCGCCCGGGCTCGGCCGAGGGGGAGGGGGCCGCGCTCGCGCTCCTCTTGGCGGAGGCATCGCCTTTTCTTCCCAAACCGCAAGCCTGACGGAGGGGCCTGGACTATCCCGCCGCGGCCGCGGGAGGCGCTCCCGGCCCGGCTCCGTGGGGGGCAGCGCGGCCGGGCGGCCTCAGCGGCTGCAGGCACCGCGGCCAGCTCGGCGCCGCCGCCCCCGCCCTGGGAGCAGCGGGGGCGGGGAGAAGCGAGGCCTCTCGGCGGCTGGGGGCGCTCGGCCGCGCGGCCCGACGGGCTGGGACGCACACCTGGAGCCGCGGCGCCCCCCGCCCCCGTCCTGGCCCGGGGCGACCGCCAGCGACTCGCGCCCCGGCCCTAAAATCCGGACCGCGAACTGCCCTGAGCCCAGCGCTCACCGCGGCCAGCGCGGGCGGCCCCGGCTCCTCGGCGTCGCTCCGCTGCGCTGCCCGACTGGTGCGCCCGATTCGGCTGCGCTCCCGCTCTGGCGCTGGCGCAGAGCCGCCAGGGACTTTTATCCAGCCGGGCCCCCGGGATCAAAGCGGCGGCGGACACAGGGCTCCGCGCCTAGGGGCCGGCGGTAGCGGCGCCGGGGCCTCCCGGAGGAGCGGACAGGTGTGGCACGAGGCCCCGCTCCCTTGGCGACCTGCGGGAGGGACCCGGCGCCCAGGCTCGGCGCCGCGGGGGAGTCTCCCTAGCCCCTCGCCTGGGCACTAGGATCAGAGGGACCGCCGCAACTTACCAAGGTCCTTCAGCCAAGGGGTCAGGCCCTGGATTGCCCCACGAGCGCCCAGGCTGCTGCACCCCCAGGCAGAAGACCTTCAAGAACCTCTCCCAGCCCCAGCCTCCACTGGGGGAGGGGGCCGAGTATCGGAGGAAGGGCTGGCTTGGTGAGCTTGCAACCTAGAGCATCTGCCCTGTCGCCTCACCTTCTGAGCTCACATCCCAGGGCTCGAGTCACTAGGGACAGAATGAAATTCCTGTCCTGTGAGAAATCAAAATTGGGGGAGGGAGGCTGGTGTTTGCTCAGGAGGCTTTCCACTCCTGTGGTGGCGGTGTGTGTGCGGGGGTGGGGACAAGAGAAAGAAAAGGTATATCAAGCGTGCCATTCACACACAGTGCCCAGCCACCTGCAGCCTGGTTGTCTTTTCCTAAAGACAGGAGATAGGCTTGCCTTTTGGGACAAGAGGCCAGACCCAGGGCTGGGCTTCTGAGTCCCACCTCTCAATTCTGCACAGGGGGAGCCTGCTTTGCCAGGGAGGTGGCTCAGAGGCTGCCAGGAGGCTGCTGAGCTGCAGGGCTTTCTGGTCCAGTGCTGTCCTTCTGGTCTCCAGGCTGTAGGAAGAGGAGCTGTGCACCCAGCAGTCGGAGCTGGCCAGCCCTAGAAAACAGCACCAAGTCAGAGAGAAGCCTTGAAGACTGCTGCGTGGAGGGGTGTTAGTTGCCCCAGTGTATGCTGTAACGCCCAAGATCAGGTGAAGAGAGCCCAGGAGGTCAGCTGGCCTGGGGACACTCAGTGAAGGGAGAAACGCACAGGTCCTCTCACAGGCGTCTGAGGGCAGGTGCATGTTTCTGGGAACTGAGTTCAGAGAAGGGAACAGAAGTTTTGAGGTCTGCGCCTAGCTCTGTTCATTTGAAACCTACACTTGCTGTCCCTCCACTGTTGGGTCAGTTTAAAGGTCGTGTTTGGGAACTGACCAGGGGCAGTCAGTAACTTCACCGTCCTGATGTGTCCTCACAGGCACCTGCCAGCAGGATTGGCTGACCCGGGTAGGACTTCAGGATTGGGGTAAGAATCTGCCCCAGGAGCCCTCTGCTCTAGGAGACTGTTATTCCAAGTCCCAGCAAAGGAATGCTAACTCCCAGCCGGGTGGCATGGCTGTGCAGGGCTGTGCTCCACACTACTCTGGCCCTGAGCCATTTCTTGGCAAGGAGATCCTGGGCGAGACCCGTGACCTCTCTCTGTGCCTCCATTTCCTCTTCTTCAAAGAGGGGCAACAACCATACCTCCATCAGAGGGTTGTTGTGGGATTACAGGAGCCCATGCGTGAAAGTGCACAGTGGGTCAGTGGTAATGATTGCCAACGAAATCCTGGTCGAGAGAAGAACATGCGTATTATGTTCTCTGGTGTTTGCTGTAACATGGGTTAGCCTGCACGTTGAACCACAATGAGTTCGTTTGGGTTTACTCAACGCTAGCAGCAAAGCAAAGAGGGGCTCAAACCCAGCCTTTCCAGGACCTCTGCCTTCTCTCTGTCTTTTCCATCCCCTCTCCTCTCATCCCCTGTCATATGAACAGATAACTGCATCCTTGTGGTCAGGACAGGGCCCTAAGGCCACTCACACTCCTGTCCACATGGTGGAATCTTCTCAGAGAGCTAGTCCTTAAAGTCACAGTTGCTGAGTCTGTGCTTTCAGACGCCTGCACTACACCAGCAGCCACTGCATCTCTGAAAAGTGTCCTGAAGATCAGGTCATATACCATTGCACACCCCTTGACGGCCGTGAACACAAACACAAAATTAAAAAAAGTGCTGGTGAGGGTACAGAGAAATTGGAATGCTTGTGCACTGCGGACGGGAGTGGAACGGTGCAGCTGCCATGGAAAACAATTTGGTGGCTCCTCTGTAAGTCACATAATGTTACCGTATGACCTGGCTATTCAACTCCTAGGTAGAGTCCTGGAAGAACTGAGAACAGATGACGGCTCACGGCAGCACTGTGTACAGTAGCCAAAAGGTGACGACAACTCAAAAGTTCAGCAAATGAATGGGTAGACAAACGTGGCCTACCTCAACAATGGCACCTAGTTCACATGCTGAGATGTGCATGACTCTTGAAAATACTACGCCAAAGGAAACAGCCGAGATGCAGAGGGACACACGCTGTGATTCCATGACCCAGCACAGGCAAATGCAGAGATGGAAAGCACATTCGGGGTACCAGGGGACAGGGAGGAGGGGTGGTTGCTGATGGACACAGGGCTCATCTTTGGGGTGATGAAAAACGTTCTGAAATTGTCCATGGGGTTGGTAGAACAACATTTTGAATGTACTAAACACAATGGAATTGTGAAGTATATTTTAAAGTGGTTAGTTCTATGTCCTATGAATCTCATAATAAAACCCCACTAGGGAGTGTGCCTGATGATGGTCAGCTGGTGAGCGCAGAGCTCCAGACAGCTGGGGATAGAAAGGGTGACCGAGCATGTGTTTCTGTATTTGGGCCCCAGCTGGGAAGTTCCTGGTCTGTGAAGGGCACACAAGGAGAGCTCCTGCCTCACAGGGTCACTATGAAAGTCATGTGAGGCAGGATGTGTGGGGGGCTCTATCTGGTGCTCTCAGGCAATGAATGTGTGACAAGTGACCATAACAGCTCCTGGGTGCCATGGTGGGTGCTGATGGTCCCTTCCCAGTTCGTGGACTCCCTGAGAAGGCAGATACCCTGTGCCCTTCTGTGCCCTTGCTGCCCACTGCATGGCAGGGTCAGGTTCTGCAGGGTTCCCACCTCTGGGTTTCCCTGGCTCCCATGGCAGTGCTTATGCCTGCACTCAGATCCTTTGCCCACTCGGCTGCAAGGGGGCATGGGAAAGTGAGAGCCCCAAAGCAGGCTCAACCTTTCTGAGCAGCACCCAAATAAGAGGTGGGCAGAGGAGGGGGTATGTGGATGCAGAGATGAGCACAGAGCTAACTGATAGGAATCAAGAGACTTGTCCCAGAGGGTGGAAGCCTAATTCCTGGGAAGAATGGAGATGGATAATTTGGGGAAATAAGAGCTAGGGCCATCTTGGGAGGATTGTGGGCTGGCTGACCAGAAGGAACAGTAGAGGGCAGACAGCAAAGCATGGGTCCCCACCTGAGACCCTTTGTGGATCCAAAGTGACCTGGCCAGGAGCTGGGCCTCGGGGCTCAGGATGTCCAGGCGCTCAGGATCCAGTTCCTGTGCCCAGATGTGGGACACTTGGTGCCACCCCCCAAGCCCTGCACTCTCAACAGCAGGAGGGAGGCTCCAGCATCCAGCATCCAGCTGGAGCATCCAGCTCCAGCTCCAGCTGTTCTGTGCTGGCCCCAGACACCCCACTTCACATGGCCACCTGGGCGGCTCTGCACCCCAGCTGCTGGCCTCTGAGCCCCAAGTAGGCAGGGAAACTGAGCAGGCCTCCTTCCCTAACAGCGTGCTCCAAAGTGAAGACCTGACCCCAGTCACCTGTGAGCCTGGGGCCTCAGGTGGTCCCATCACAGTTTGAGCCTCCTTTTGGTTACCTTAAAGCCCTGCTGTGAGCACCCTTGCCCCCATTTATTGGCAGGGTTCTCCCTTGTGCTAAGGAAAGCCTCTCACTAAGAGCCATCTGGTAGGAATGGTGTTGAGGCTGGGAGTCACCTGGTTGTCTCAGCCTAGGCCTGGGAGTGGGAGAGGGAAGCAGGACCGAGGGTCAGACCCAGGCTCTTTAAGAACAATAGACTCTCCAGAGCCCCAGCCTGGGCTCTTAGGAATCAGATGGCCATTTTAGGCCCTATGTGAGCAGAAAGGACTTCACCCTAAGACTGACTCGTAGAGCACTCAGAGCCCCTTCACTGGGGGGTCAGAGCCGATGGACACCGAGGGAGGTGGCTGTCCTGAACTCTACTGTGCCCCTGGCCACCACAGTGGCAAGGCCAGTACTGGCATTTCTACCTACAGTCCAGACCTCCAGGTCTTTGACCCTGCTGGTGCGTTGGTAGGAGCTGTCCCCTTGGCACTCGCACAGCTGAGCCCTGCCCTATCCCATTCCCCTCGGTGCCTCCCCGGGTGGCTGGAGGACTCTGCTGGGTGCTGACGGGGGGCTAACTGTGACGGGTCAGGGTACCAGGGAATGGCCACACTCCAAAGCTGGGGGAGGAAGGTGTGGCCTAAGAGGGCCTCTTGGCTCATCCCTGGAGGTGGGTCTTCTTGGGGGTGTCTAGGGGTCATCACCACAGTGCCCAGGTGTGTTCCTCCCTCATCCTTACTGGAACCAGTGTTCAAGGAGGTCAGGGACCCTGGGTGTGAGGGAAACAGAGGCTGCTCCTTAACCCTCCTAGCTGCTCAGCCTGGCCCTACAGAGCTGCAGGCCTGGCCCCATCTGTCCACTGCTGGTCCCTGTGCTCTTGCAGCAATAGTGGCTGCAGGCCAGAGGCTGGCTGGCCATGTGACCTTAGGCTGGCCCTCCCTCCCACCCTGTGATCCACACGTGGCCTCTGGGGAGGCAGAAACAAACCCTCAGATCTCACCACTGGGAACCTTTCAGTGCCAGAGACATCAAAGGGGGCAGCGGGGATGGCGGATGCTTCTCTTAAAGGGCCATGCCACTTTAATTCAAAGCAGATCCTGGGAACAGCTGTCTAGCTGCAGTGGCGGGAGGGAGGGTGCTGGCAGAGAGGAGCAGAAGGAAGGTGGTAGCGTGGGGTCACCCCCACCTCTCCAGACCTACTGCCTTTGCTGTCTAGAACCTAGGTAAAGCACAGAGGGAGTAGGAACAGAGGCTGGGAACAGGAGGGTGCTCCCTAGGCAACTCCTTCATCCGTCCTGCAGAAGCCCATCCTTTTCTCAGAAGAGGAGACTAAGGCAGGGTTTAGTGGGTGGCAGCTTAGACGCTAGACTAATAAAAGAAGTAGTGTGGCCTGTCTTACACATTTGAGTGCGGAGCGAGATCCTTACCTGCCCAGATGTCTGGCCTGTCTGGAGGCAAGTGGCTCCACATGCCAGGGGAGGGTCACTCACCTGGGTCCCATCAGGGCACAGGGACACCCGGCCTGGACAGTAGGCACACTTTGCTGGGCTTGTCTTCAGGAGGGGGCAGATGAATCAAAAACAGCTGCCCAAGGAGCTCCTGACAGAACTACCTGGGGTTGGGGAGAGGAGAAATGTGAAAACCAGGCAGAGAGCAGACCCCTGTGGGCCTGGGCCTGTGCCGCCCGGGGAAAGACCCCAGTCTCATCTTGTGGTCAGGCTCAGGACCACTAGGGAGGCGCTGCCCTGAGCCGAGCCAGGTCCACCCCCCTGCGAGGGCAGCACTGTGTCCGCTCCCATTCCCTGGATGAGGGAATGAGGGCAGGGCAGGGTCTGCCTGTGCCCAGGACAGAGTGAATGATTCAGTGCAGGTGAGGGGGCCTGTCCTTCATGCCCCGGTGGCTGGCCTAGGCAGGAAAACTTTTGCTTTTAACTTACCCTACTGTGGAGAACTTGCAGTGGAAGGAACAGGAGGATATGCCCAGTGTCACCGGTGGTGTAAGAAGGAAAAATGAGGATCCATAGCCATGTTCTCTTAGCACCCTGGCACGTGCACCCTTTTCCTCCCAGGAACGGGAGGAGATGGTCCTCTCAGGGTCAGAGGGCGCAGCGAGGAAGGGGCTGGCCCTTTCTTGCTTTATCCTTATAACTTACTTTCTTTCTTCTTCTTCTTCTTCTTCTTCTTCTTCTTCTTCTTCTTCTTCTTCTTCTTCTTCTTCTTCTTGTTCTTCTTTTTTAAAGAAAGAAGGACAGTGAGAGAGAGAGAGAAAGAGAGAAGCAATTTTTTATTTAGTTTTTCAGTGGCCTTCGTTGCTCCAACACTTTGTTGTGTACATGGTGCTGGGGTTTGACCCGCGTCCTCAGGCATGCCAGGCAAGCACCATAACCACCGAGCCACCGCTCCAGCCCTATAACTTTCTTTTTAATATTTCTTTTCTTTTAAGAGAGAGGGACAGTGAGAGAGACAATCAATTTTATTTAGTTTTTCATGTGGGTTTCATTGTTCTGACACTTAGTTGTGTATGTGGTGGTGAGGTTTGAACCTGCGTCTTCACACTTGCCAGGCAAACATTGTAATCGCTGAACCACTGCTCCAGCCCCACCCCCGATTTTTTTTTTTTTTAAGAGAGAGGGAGAGAATAAGAGAAAGAGACCATCAATTTTATTTATTTTTTCCATCTGGTCTTTGTTTCTCTAACACTTAGCTGTGTATGTGGTGTTGAGGTTTGAACCCAGGTCCTCATGCATGCCAGGCAAGTGCCTTAACCATTGAGCCACTTCTCCAGCTCCTCCTTATAATGCTTGAATCAATAAATATTTTGAACAATCAAAATGTAACAGTAAGTTAAAAAAATCAAGATCAAGGCCAGCCTCAGCAACTTTGTGAAGCACTAAGCAACTTAGTGAGACCCTGCCTCAAAATAAAAAAGGGTTGGGAATGTGACTCAGTGGTTAAGAACCCTTGGTTCAATCTCTATTAACACCACCAACAAAACGGTGAAGAGTAGGGTGGGTAGTGCACACCTGCAATCTCAGTGTCTTGGGAGGCTGAGGCAGTAGGATCAAAGGAAAGTTCAAGGCCAGCCTCAGCAACTTAGTGAGACCTTGTCTCAAAATAAAAAAATTAAAAAACGCTGGGAATGTAGTTCAGTGGAAAATTGCCCCTGGGTAATCCCTAGTACACCCGGGGCAGGGGCAGAGGTGAAGAAAACAAACCCTAAGATTCAGTAAAAATTAAAATAAATGAACCTAACCATGCACCAAATTGTTAACCTAATCTAACTTACTGGCTGATTTTTGTGTCAAAGCATTGGGGTAGCTAGGAGTGGCGATACACGTCTGTAGTCCCAGCTACTGGGAAGCCTGAGACTGGAAGATCATAAGTTCAGGACCAGCTGGGCCATTTAGTGAAGACACCCTGTCTCAAAATTTAGAAAGGGCTGGGAATGAACTTCAGCAATAACGTGCCTGGGGCGCCTAAGCTGATACACAGATTTCTAGGTATGCCTGGAGGGGATCAGCATTTGATCAGTTAGACTGAGAAAGTCTGCACCACCGAGCTGGAACTTGAACCCAGAGCCTCAAGTATGGTAGGCAAGTGCTGTACCACTCAGCTGCACCAGGCCCCTTCCTCCTTTTGAGTGGAATGTCCATATCCTCTTGCCCTGGGAGATTGGGGCATCCTGGTTCTTGGGCCTCTGAACTCTAGGACTTAGACAGAGCCCTCTCCTAACCCCCCATCCAATTCTCATGCCTTTGGCCTCAGAGTGGGACTTACACCCTGGCTCCCTGGTTCTCAGACCTTCAGACTGGGACTGAAACCCACCACTCACCATCCATGATCTGGCAGAGGGCACATCACCGAACCTCTCAGCCTCTAAAACCACGTGAGCCAATCCCCAAAATAAATCTGCTCTTATGCATTTGGATCAGTAGACTGACAATCTAACCTGACCCAGGAAGAAGAATTAATTCAAATACATGTTCACCAATTTTATCTTCATTTATTTGAGTTGGGGATGTCCCAGGCTGGCCTCAACTGCTGGCCTCCAGTGCTGCTTCTGACTCAGCCTCCCCAGCAGACGGACCATAATGAGCCATTGTACTCAACCTCAAATAACTGGTTTTTTTAAAAATTTTTTTCCATTGGGTTTTTGTTTTTCCTTTATTTGTACATACAGTGTTGGAGATCAAACCCCCGTCCTCGTACATGTCAGGCAAGTGCACTACCACTGAGCCACCTCTCCAGCCCCAACCTCAAACAATTCTTGAGCAATACTCTGTACTTTTCTGGTGGGACATATTCTTAAGATGAAAATATCTACGAAGGGCTGGAGCACTGGCTTGGCAGTTGGAGCACTTGGCTGGTATTTGCGAGGATCTGGGTTCAAAAACCAGCAGTGCATACACAGTGAAGTGTTGGAGAAACAGTCCGGATGAAAACTAAATAAAATTGATTTCTCTCTCTCTCTCCTTTCCCCTTAAAAAACAATAGCTATGAAGAGGTCTTGAAATTTCTTGACTAGGTCTGTGGTTCCTAGTGGGATTATTGTAGTAGCTCTAAAATTGATGGGAAGATATTTTCTTTCTTTCCTCTCTCTCAGTCTTTTTTTTTTTTTTTAAGTGCTAGAAGTTGAATCCAGAGCCTTGGAAATGCTAGCCAAGTGCTCTACCACTGAGTTACACCTCCAGCCCTGGAGGATAATTTAGTACAGAACAATTGAATTGAATAAATATATTGATTTTACTCAAAACAAGGTTTCAGTAAGGGTTCTCCCTGCAGATAAAGGAGACACTAAGTTGAAACATAAACATTTGCCATTTTTTTTTAAAGAGAGGGACAGTAAGACAGAGAGAGGAGTCAGAGAATTAATTTTCATTTAATCTCTCATGAGGCTTTCGTTGCTCCGACACTTTGTTGTGTATGTGGTGCTGGGGTTCGAAACCAAGTCTTTGCACATGGCTGTAACTCCTGAGCCACTGGTCTAGCCCCTAAATTTGCCATTTTTTTGGTTGATGGAAGATTATTGGCAGTTTCTAACCACATACAAATGTGGAATGTGGGAAGGAAAGGAAGACTGAGTGTGCCCCAGAATTAGCTAGTGCTGTCCTGAGAGGACGCTGGGCAATGAGCTCACTGGGTACCCGGAACTTGTTTCAGAACCCCATTTCCCTCTAAAGTGGACGAGGGCTTCCTTAAGGAACAAATGATCTGAGGACTGGAGCAACAGGAAGTGCTCAGAGAAAGGTGGAAACTTAAAAGAATAGGAAAGATGTCATCGGGACAGTTAACTGTCCATTGGTTTGGAGTGGTACCAATGCTAAATATTTCCATTTTGTATAACAGGAGGGTGGTTCTGTTTGTATTAGAAAATACCCTGATTCCTAAGAAACACACACTGATGTTTTCAGTGGCAGGGATACCATGTCTCCAACTTATTCTCAAATGATTCAGAAGAGATTTGTTCATATGTGGAGAGGGTATGGGAAAAAGAATGGGGCAACCTGTGAACCGATCTGGCTAAAAGATATACAGGGATTTCTTGCAAATTTCTTCTAAACTTGAAATAAGATAGAAATAAAGCCTGGCATAGTGGTGCATGCCCGTAATCCCAGAAACTTGGCAACTTGCAAGGCTGAAACAGTAGGATTGTGAGTTCAAGGCCAGCCTGGGCAACTTAGTGAGACCCTGACCCAAAATAAAAAATAATAAGGGACTGGGGATATAGCTTAGTGGTAGAGCACCCCTGGTTTCAATCCCCAGTCCCAAAAAATAAATAAAAATGTCACCCCCCCACAAAAAAAGGGGAGAACAGTTTCCAGAGTGAAGGAAGTCTGTGCATTCCAGGTAAGTGCTCTACCAAGGAACCACCGCTCCAGCCCTTATTACTATAATTTTTTTTTAAGAGGAGGGGCTGGAGCAGTGTCTCAACAATATCGTGCTTGCCTGGCATGTTTGAGGACCCAGGTTCAAACCCCAGCATCACATACACAACTAGGTGTCGGAGCAAAGCGAACCAGATGAAAAACTAAGTAGTTGATTCTCCCTCTCTCTCTCTCACTCTTCCTGTCTCTTTTTTTTTTTTAAGAGGGGGGACAGTGAGAAAGAGAGAGAGAGAGAGAAAGAGAGAATCAATTTTATTTAGTTTTTCGTGTGGCTTTTGTTGCTCTGAGAAATTGTTGTGTATGTGATGCTGGGGTTTGAACTCTCTTACTCATGCACGCCAGGCAAGTGCTGTAAACGCTGAGCCACCCCTCCAGTTCTCCTCCCTCTCTCTTAAAAAAAAAAATGATAATAACGGCTGGAGCGGTGGCTCAGTGGTAGAACACTTGCCTGGCATGC
>PVKS010046476.1:0-13276 GCA_004027875.1 Aplodontia rufa
AGTGACCCACTTCCTCCAGCCACACCCTACCTGCTTGCAGTTGCTATCCAGACAATCCACGCAATCCGCATCAGGGGATTTATGTGCTGACTAGGTTAAGGGTGTCATAACCCAATCATTGCACTTCTGAACTTTGTTGCATTGTCTCACACATGAACTCTTGAAGGACACCTCATAGCTAAAGAATAACAGTACCATATGCAGATGAAAATATCAGTTGTTTAATCAGCTTCTTGGCTTTTAGACTAAAATTTATACCATTGACTTTATAGAATTTTAGGGATTCATATTCATACTGGACCTGCATCAATAGACCTCCTGAGATTTTAACATATCAGCTAAACATCTTTAGAATTCTCAACCTCCATAGTCACTTAAACCAGTTAAGAAATTAATAATTAATCTGTTTACAAACACACACACACAGACAGACACACACAATCACTGACTCCTGGAGAACCCTGACTGACGAAGGGGCCATGTTCAGATTCCTTGTATTTTCTAATTATATTTGTGAATCTCTGATACTGCTTTAATAAATGTGTTCTCTCCATAAATATTTTCTATAAAATTCATTTTTTCTCTAAATAAATCATCTGCTTATAGGTACAAGTGAATGGGTGTAAATATGTGAATTCAAAAAGGTTTAAAACATCCTGGCATACAGTAGTTAGGAAATCAATGTTTTTTGAATATTGTTAAGCAAACCATACACATAAAATTATTCCTAGTGCTAAATCTATTCTTTATTATATATTTTTATTAAAAAGAAAGAGAGGGACGGAGAGAGAGTAGAAAGAATTAAGGAACAAAGTAATGAAGGAAGGAAAAGACGAAAGAAAATTTGGTTTATTTTGAAAATGATCTCGGCTAGTTCCCAATGAACACCTGGAAGTGATTCAACTTTATTTCAGAGGTAAGAAGAAAAGTAATGTCTAAGTAAATTGTCCACAGTTACAGGCCTTCTGTGGGATTAATCTGAGATCAAGACCCACAATGTCTAAGTTTGTGCCATACTCTGACTAAACCATGCCACATTCCAGTTTTTCAGAGGATTTCTATTTGCTTTCTTGTTTTGTTTCTTTTTCAGGCACTTTTGCTGGATTTGGGGCCATGGCAACAGCTGCTACAAGTGATGCTTCTTGCTTGCCAGTTCTCTGGGATGGCTGGCCATGCAAATGATGGTTGATTATCCTGTTGGCACAGTTTCATGCTCCTAACATCTTTGCCATATGGTTGTGTTTTCCCATTGGAAAATCTGACTTGTTCATAAACTTTTTCCTCAAGAGCAGAGACTGTGACTCCTGCTTCTTTGAATATATATTTTGGAATGAGGATGCTACAGCCAAGAGCAAGAACTTAAAAACATTATGGGGATTATGACCCCTTCTTTTTTCCTCCTGTGTAGCTAGTGCACGTGGTTCCTGTATTAGCTCCATATTGCTGGGGTATCACAAACTTATTAGATTAAATCAATGCAACATATCATCATATCATTCTGGAGGCAAGAAGTAGGGAAGTAGCTCTGACTAGGCTAAAATCCAGGAATCAGCCAGGATGCACTTTTTTAATTTGTGTTCTTTCCTATTCCATCCTCAAGAGCCTGACCACAATTCTCTCCCCTTGTTCAAAGTCAGCAGTTAGGTTGAATCCTTTTCACCTCCCTGTGACCCTCTGCTTCTGTGTCCTGTGATTCTGACACTTCTGATTCCTTCATTCATTTTTTTGAAAGAAGAGAGAGAATCAATTTATTTATTTTTTCATCTATGCTTTCTTTTTCTGGCACTTAGTTATATATGTGGTGCTGATGTTCAAACCCAAGTCCTTCAACATGCCAGGCAACTGCTGTACTGTTGAGTCACCGCTCCAGCCACACACCTCTCTCATTCATTTTTTAAGAACTCTGTGATTACATGAGCCCACTGGATAACCTAGGATAATTTCATTGTTTTAATGTCAATTGATGAGCAACCTTAATTACATCTGTGGCTTTAATTCACCCCTGCTATGTAATATAACATATTCACGAGTCCTGAGGATTAGAACAACTTTGGGGGTTTTTTGGTTTTCAGAATCACTTCTATTTTTTGATCCTTTGATAGTCATTTTATTACACATAAATCTTTACTAATCAACTAATAAACCACTGCTTTTTGAACATAGGTTCTATCCTACCATATTTAGACACTGGACCTTCACATGGTTGCTACAGTATAGAATATGTTAAACAAATTTTTATGTAAACATGGAAGCATGAATAAATATTTGCTCAAAGATGTATTTTACCTAGAAAATTAAATGTATTCTACATGAAATCATTGCTTTATTTCTTCAAAAATCAATTCTGAGGGCTGGAGTGGTGGCTCAGCAGTTGGAGTGCTTGCCTGGCATGTGTGAAGACCAGGGCTAAGGCCCCAGTGCCACATGCACAATTGGGTGTCAGATAGACAAGGATCAGATGAATAAGTGAAGTATTTTTTTCTCTTTCCCTCTCTCTCTCTCTCTTTAAAAATAAATAAATAATTAAATAAATAAAAATAAAAAAATAAATGTCATTCTGAATTCTTGCCATGTGCTAATAGCTGTTCTAGACTCTTGGACAAAAGTTGCAGAAATCCTTGAATTTCAATTTTTATGTTTGATGAAAGGTAACTAATAGTTAACAAAATGAATAATAAAGCTTTGAAATTTGGGAAGGTGATGAATAGTATAAAATGGAGTATGAGAAAAAAACAGCATGTGGCCATGTAAAACCCTGAAACTGAAGGAAGACTCATGGCTTCACTCTTCTCAATATCTACAAAGAAGAAAAAACAAACCTACTTATTAGTGACTACCTACATCAACTAAGTGAACGGCTAAAGGATGAGTATGTCTGTGTAGTGGTGTTCCACTACACACAGGAAAGAAGTACCTAACACATGCGACCATGTGGCTGAAACACAAAATACAAAAGCTTTACGCTAAGTAAACATGAAGTGAAGTGTATGCTATGAGTAAAATTATATGACATGTCAAAAGCAAATTGAGGCAGACATGAAAGTAGATTAACAATTTTTTAGAGTTAGGTCTGAGAACAAGAAATGACTGAAAATGGGCATGGGGTTTCTTTTCAGGGCTATGAAAATAGTTTAAAACTAGTGTGGTTATGGGTGAACAAGTCTGTAAATTACTTAAAAACATGGACTTATGAACTTGAAACTGAGTTTTTCATAATTAACTATACCACAATAACCTTGATAATTAATAAAAGGGAAGAAAATATGGTAAGGGACGTGTGACCAGGGGAGTTTGCTGGTGCATTTGAATTTTCTTTGAGATTCTCCCATTGGACCTCACTTAGGAGAAAGTTGATCAAATGTTTTATGGAAGTATAGATATCTATGAGATTTTCCTTCCAGCCAGAAACACAATCCTATGTACTGTCTGAGGCAGGACCTCATAACACTAAAATCACACCAATAGCAAGTGTGTGGTGTGACCAAAGAAAAATAAGTGGAGTAGATGTGGAAAAGGGAGGGACAGATGCATGAGGGACAGATTGGAGAGGGTCCTGGAGGCCACTGTAAGGAATCTGACTTCAATTAAAGTGAATAGAGATAAAAAGAAGATCAAGTTTAGGTGTGACATTATTTACTTAGATTTTTAAGGGATCTTTGTGACTACCCTGTGAATAATAATCTGGCAAGGGCTGCAGGAGACATAGGAGAAGTGGGAAGAGCAAAGAGGAATTCCTACAAGAGTCCTGGTAGGAGAATCAAGTGGGTGGAACCTGGAATGGAGGGGAAGTAGAGGGGTGATGCTATCTGAATCTCTGTCTGGATACTTGTATTCTAATATTAAGCAAGTACATTTTTTTTTAGCTTTGTAGAAACATTATCCTGACTTCATCTAAGAAGTTGAATGTGATTTTTTCCAGTCTGCTTTTGAACTTCATACCCTATAGTTCTCTGCCTTTGAGCAATTTTATTAACCTGGCTTGTTCTTTATTCTCTAAAACTGTAGTACTTCAAACTGATGGAGCCATTGCAGTTTGAAAAAATGAGATATAAATGAAAACATCAAATTTTATCAAACTTGATAAACCATCATTCATTTTAGATAGTAGATCAATCTGTGAAATAAATTCTCAGGAAAATGTGATAAAAAGCAAAAGAAAACTCAACTTTAAGGTCTTAAACAATAATTATCTGAACTCTAGTAGGAAAAACAGCATAAATTTTGGCTTTCACTTAAAAGAACTGTTTAAGTTTATAATTTAAATTCTTTAAAATGTTAAAACTGATTTTTAATTCTTCATGTACTATGGGGAAAGCTTTTAGAAATATCCGTACATTCATATTTAAACAAAAAATTTAATTGTTGATTAGAATCCTTTGAAAAATACTTATTTTATTTGAACAACCATGCAAGTTTTTAACAAAATAATATAAAATATGTATAGATTCTGGATATTACAATTACCCCCAGGAGTGCCCCCCCAATTACCCACCCTTATCCCTCCCTTCCCCTTCCCGTTATAACTCTAAAAATAGTATTAAATTGTAAAGCATTACATCTTATCTGGATTTAACATATGATAATAGACCACCTTTCTCACTGGCCAGGGTCTAGTCCCAACCTCCACAGATGAGTGGAGACAATCGACCATTAGTTCTCTGGGTTAAGCTAATTTTACTCAGCATAATTTCTTCCATAGCCATCCATTTACTTTCAAAGGCTGAAATATCATTGTTTCTAATTGCTGTGTAAAATTCCATGGTATGAATGTACCACAGTTTTTGGATCCATTCATCCAGTGAGGGACATCTGAATTGTTTCCATAGTCTAGCAATAGTAGATTGAGCTGCTATGAACATAGATATTGCTGTGTCACTATAATGTGCTGATTCTAAATCCCCTGGAAAGATTCCTAGGAGAGGAATAGCAGGGTCGTATGGTGGGCTCATCCCTAGTTTTTTGAGGATTCTCCACACTGCTTTCCAGAGGGGCTGTACCAGTCTGTAGCTCCACCAACAGTGTGTTAGTGTGCCTATCTCTCTATAGTCCCTCCAGCATCTATTATTGTTTATTTTCTTCATCTTTGCCATTCTGACTGGTGTAAGGTGATATCTTAATGTGGTTTTCATTTGCATTTCTCTGATTACTAGAGATTTAGAGCACTTTGAGAAATTTATTTTTTGAACAACCATACAAGTTTTTAACAAAATAATATAAAGCGTATATAGATTCTGAAGATTAGATTTACCCCTAAGAGTGCCCCCCAAATTATCCACCCTTAACCCTCCCTTCCCCTTCCCACAATATCTCTCAAAATGTATTAGGTTGTATGACATTATACCTTATCTAAAAATAAAGTGGTTCTACTGAAGTTTTAAACTTTAAATATAAATACTATTCATAACTAAAAATGATTTGGAAATGTGTGTTTAGATATAATCTGTTTGTTTGTGTTCTTATAAAAGTCAAATGTTAAAATTCTAATCCCTAACATGATGGTTTTCAGAGTTTGGGAGGAATCAGGTGATGAGGATGAAGACCTAGTGAATGGGACTAGTGCTTTTAGGAAGGAGGCCCAGTAAGGCTCCATCCATCCTGCCTCCTGAGGCAGTGTCTGAGAAGGAGCTGCTCTGCCACCCAGGAAACCATCTCTAGGAAACTTAAAGTTTAACTTGTTCATGCCTAGACCTTCAACTTCCCAGCCTTTAGATCAGTGAAAAATAAATTTCTATTGTTTATAAGTTGTCATAACTTATTACAGGAACCTGGATGAAGTAATATATAGAAAAAAAGGAGAATTTATTTTTTCATTCTGTGAGAGATTTGAATAAGGGTGTGTATGTCTACATATATATATATTTTTCAAAATGGAATGATTCAATATTTTGAATTATTATATACAATGCACATATACTTTATATCTTATAAGAAACTATTGACAAAGAGTCCCAGAAAGATATTATTATTAATAATCTATATACTAATTTATATTTGTTTTCTTTATTACAACAGTATAATATTTACTGTGGTCTATATAGAATACTATTTGCTCAAGTAAAAAAATGAAAATAATTGAAATTTTAAATGTAATTAAAGCTGCAAACACATATTTGAAGATTTGCATTTTGTACAAGAAACGCATGTTTGTTTGTTTATTTATTTATTTTAAACAGTGAGGGACCATGAGAAAGAGAAGAAGAGAGAATCAATTTTATTCAGTTTTTCATGTGGCCTTCATTGCTCTGACAATTTATTGTGTGTATGGTTTGAACCCACATCCTCATGCATGCCTGACAAGTGTTATAACCACTGAGCCATTGAGCCAACCCCCAAATGTTGTTTTATATGCCATCATAACATATGCAATTAATATTTAAACTTAATTCAGATGATTTTAAATTTAATTTAAATATTTATGAAAGCTGTCATGATCTTAAAGCAAACTTGTGGCCAATTTGAAATTAAGACCAGGATATGGATTGAATGCATCAAAACAGGAAAAGAGAAAGCCAGACATTTAATGTTAGATTTTAACTGATATCTCCTCAATAATTCAGAATTGAATTAAAAGATTTTTGCCTGCATCTTTGATTAAATTCTCTAATTTTAACTTGCAGAAAATTTTTGTTGTACTTTCATTTCTTCATTCAGAAAGTATTAATTGAGGTCATATTGCTTTTCAGATACTTTTTTGGACCCAAAATGATATTAATTTAAATGTCAATTTAGGAGGCGACATATTAATAAAAAACTTATGTATGAATATAAAACATTTACAATATATAGCCTCATCCATTTTGATATATTAACATATTAGCCTTAAAATAGAACTTGATTTATAGCAAATTCTCTGAAATCACTGTGATATTTTCCTATAAAACAATATATCATAGGTTTTTGTTTCTATTGATTGCAATGAGATTTCAATCATTTTCTTCTTCCTCCCCTTTTGCCTATAAATTGAGTTCACAAACTGGGCAGTGGTGGATTGCCTATAATCTCAGTCACTCAGGGAACTGAACCAGGAATCTCAAATCCCAGGCCAGCCTCATCAACTTGGCAAGACCTCATCTCAAAAATTAAAAGTGCTCTGAATGTCCTTCAGTGGTAGAGCAACACTGTGTTCAATGCCCAGGAAATATACCCATGCGTGCTTGCACACACACACACACACACACACACATCTACATATACATGCTTGCACCCACATGCAGGACTCCCCAGTTTTCCATTTTAAGAGAATAAACTCCTTAGAAATATGAAATAACAAAACTGAGTTGGACATAAAATTAAAAATAAACAAAATAACTTAAAGTAATACAAAAATAATCCCAATTATAATGTGAACTTTTAATACCAGTACCCTCCACATTTCACCAGTACAAAATATATAGGGTTTGGGGTATATAATATTGAATAAAAATCAAACTGGCTGTGTTAGTCAATTTTTCATTGCTGTGACCAAAATATTGAATGATAGCAAATTAGAGGAAGAAAAGTTTACGTTAGCTCGCAGTTTCAAATGTTCAGTTCATGGTGGGTGAATCCATAGCTCTGAGCCCAAGCTGAGGATCCATTATGGAAGATGGGCACGGCTAAGGAAAGTTGCTCAGTTCATGACAGCCAGGAAGCAGAGACAGCTTAAGTGCAAAGAGCCAGGGACAAAGTAATCCACGTGCATGAACCCAGGGACCTACTGCCCAGACAAGCCCTATCTGCTTAAAGTTACCATCCATTAATTCACTGAAATCATAAATCCATCAAACAGATTAATCTACCAATGAGGTCACAACTCTCATAATCTAATCATTCCCCTTTTGAACATTCCTGTGTTTTTTTACACAGGGTTTTTAAGGAACACCTCAAATTCAAACCATAACACTGATAAAAGTATTACTCTTCTTTTTTTAAATTTATTTTTTGATCTTGTTCTTGTGCTATCATGTTTTTGGAGAATTGTAACATAAAAGGTAAACTTTGCTTTTTAAAAATCATGTGAATATTTAATTCATTTAAAATTTATTTTTTAATTTAGTATCATAAAGTAAGGTGATTCATTTGAATTTACCTGATCACTACTGGTGTTAAACGTCTTACTACATACTTATTTGCTCACAAATTTGGTTGAAGTATTTAATCAAATTGTTTTGCTGATTTTTTTTAACATATGAACTTTTTCTTTTTTTAATTTTTTTATTGTGGAGTTGAATTATTGTACAATCATAAATTCATATAAAGTAACAATATATTTTTATTAGAAGTATATAGATATACAATTGAGGGGAAAACATTATCAAACCAACAGTAATAAATGTATATAAACTTTGTTATCCAGGGGTAATGCCAAAACATGGATGACCACCTTGGGTTTCACCTGTTGCAGTTTCCCCCAGAAGAACTCATGCGTTAAATGGGTATCTCGTGGAGGAATGACATCGGCTTCTGGGATGGTTCCCCATATTCCCACTCTCCAGTCTCTTATGAGTTCTTCATACACCCTCCCGCTTCCTCATCCCCCTCCCTACGCCTCCAAGTATCCTAGGGAGCCATCTCCCTATTACTCTGAGAGTCATTCAATTTGAAATATTGTTAGGTTAGCCGTCTACCCTACTGCTTCCCCATATATTCTAGCATTTTATCTGGTCATTTATGATGTAACTATTTAATTGTAAGGATCTATAACATATTTCTGATATGGTTCTTTATCAGGAGTATGTTTTTTATTAGCTCAGTCCATATCAATATGTATTTAGACTTTCTTTAATTTGTACTAGAAATGATGCACAGCTCTCATTTGCACAGTCTTGCAAGTGTTTTTATAAATTTATTTGAAAGTCATCTATGATTTTAATATCATTGTACATGGTGTTTGGAGCTAATGTAAGAAGCATCTTCTCTTTTGTTACTCCATTTCAACTTGCTCTTGAAATTGATACTGTACAGGAAAAACAGAATTTTTATAGTATTTTAATAAACTAAATACTTTAAATATATGTATTTTTAGCTCTTATAGAATTTTTTTAGTTTCCTTACAGTTTTCATCATAAAAAATACTGTCATCTACAAAATATAAAAGTTGACATTTTCCCAATTTCACAAGCATTTTATTTGTTTGTCAGTGTTAATAACACCCTGTTACAATTTTAAAGAGAAGTAATCAATAATGATGTACAATTTCCATGTATTTACTGACTGATTCAATGAAAACAGAGTTTTGAAATTTAAAATTATTTAAATGAAATTGATTCATTTTTCTTTTCTTTCTTTTGGGTTTTATTCATGTATCTTGAAGCTACTTCAAAAATACATGCACATTTAGTATTGGAATGTGCTTTCATAAATTGACTTTATCATAATGAAATATCTGTCTTAATCACTTTCAATTTCCTTATTTTGAAAACTTCCAATATTATCATGATATTTTAGATTTTTTAGAAAGGATACTTGTATGGCCCATGTTTTTAAAATTTATATTTCACATGGATATCTCATTTAGTGCATTATAGTTGTTCATAACTGTGGGGTTCATTTTGACATATTCTTGAATGAATGTAACATAATTTGTTCCATTTCAATCCCTAGTACTGTCCCCTCTCCATCCCTCCTTCCTCCCCCGAGTCTGCTTCCTCTACCCTATCGGTGTTCTTTCTAATTTTTTTTTTAAAAATTGGAGCATTAAAGTTATGTGCAAAATTGGAATTCATTGTGAGTAAAATGTACACATGAACTTTGCATAGCTTGGTGAATTTCATTCCACAGTTCCTCTCTTTTTCTGTCCCTTCTCCCTTCTCCTCCATTCCCTTCCTCTTTACTGTTTTTCTGAGATCACCCCTTTTTTAAAAATTCTATTTCTAACATCTGAATACGAGAGGAAAGAGTCTACCTTTGACTTTCTAAGTCAGGATTATTTATTCATTTCTTTATTTAAAGCTCCTTGTAGGTAGCATAAATGCCATTCTTGCTTTCTCATCAGTATGCTGTGGTTTCAATTTATCAACCATTTATTTGTCTACATATTTATGTTGCATCTCTTTCTTTTTTCCTGCTTGTTTAATCTTTCAGCCTCATGTTTTCCTTTTTTTTCATTTTCTTTTTATTCTCTTTCAGGATTCCAAATGCATATATGTTAGTTCTATTGTTAATGGCTCAAAGTCACTGAGATGCAATTAAATTTATCATTGTTGGATGATC
This sequence comes from Aplodontia rufa, assembly GCA_004027875.1. NCBI lineage: Eukaryota > Metazoa > Chordata > Mammalia > Rodentia > Aplodontiidae > Aplodontia > Aplodontia rufa. Next base: position 10,192 of record PVKS010046476.1, read on the forward strand.
GCTATGTAGTCTCAGTCACTAATCTTTTCATCTGCTCTTTATAGTTAGCCATTAATCTTGGATTGCATGTTTAATATTATATATATTATGGTTTCCATTTCTAGATTTTCTGTTTGGATCTGTGTAAGAAGATTTCATTTACTCTTCTCTACATTCACATTTTTCTTGAACATATGAAGCATAATTTGAGTGCATGTTAGTGTGATTTCAACATCCATGTTTGGTTATTTCATAATTGCTATAGTGGAAATTTTTTCTGACTTGTATATCGTAATTTATTAATGATAAAGATCTTCTGTAATTATTTCTTTGATTTTTTTTATTTTTAACTTGTATGTATTCTCTCACATGCATTAATTGATTTTCAATAAAAGATGCCTCTGAAATATTCTACTTGTATAGAATATGATTGGTCTAGCTATATCTTTGCATTAGTGAAACTGCTTATCTCTGGGTTCTCAGTTGGAATATGCTTCTAGACAGTATGAGACAGTATGATAGTGAAATTGTAGGGTCTCTATTATGCCGTCCTTCACTCCAGAACAATTTTCATGTACTATCTGATATTTGATATCTGAAAAGAGTTGCTTCAAACAATTTGTACAGATTTCTATATATTAGAGCAAGAGAGCAATTACCAATGCATTTCTTCTTTCATGACTAGAAATGAAAATCTCTCCATTTTATTTTAGTGCTCAACATCAGTAGAATGACATTGATGAGTATTTTACCAATAGGTTTCTAATTCATATGGAATATATTAAATGTCATACTAAATGCTATATATACATTAATTGTTATGATACTGCAGTCAAATTACCCTGGACATTATACTTAAAATATTGATGTAAGCCTGACACAGTTTACAACTGTAATCCCAGCTACTCAGGAGGCTGAGGCAGCAAGATCTTCAGTTTGACACCAACCTGGGCAATCAACCAAGACACCATTTTAATAACACACACAAAAAGAAAAAAAAAAAAAGTTTAATGCAGACAGCTAGGGATGCAAATAATTTCAAATTAGTCTCTATCTCTCCTGGATTCTAACCCTATTTGTACCACTAAATATTGGCCAGATTTTATTCTTGTGCATGAAAGGTTTTAGTTCCTTACCAATAGAATTTGATTGTCTAACCCTGGTGAACTCAAAATCAAGCTGAGATTGATCTAGCCATTACAATGTGGACATAAATGGTCCGTATTATTTCTAGGTAGTAGTTTTAACAGCAATAAATTTTTTGTCTTGGTCCTTCAAAATTGCTAGTTAATTCTCCTATACCAGTTGGTCTGTTAGAGCCCAATCCTAACTGAAGATGAAATGCAGCTCATTTCTCTAATGCAAGATGTATATGTATACTCAAAGAGGAAATAAACTTTTAGTTATTTTAAAACATACATTGTGTGACCATTAGTGCAATACAATTTAGTCTATCCTAACATCCTGATATAAAATGCAAATTCAATAATCCTAATAAATTCTTCAGGCTAAGATCCATCAATTGCAAATTTTAAGTTCTATCTATGTATACCACTTATATATCTATCACATAAGATATTATTTCATAATTTAGGTGTATGGATTTAAGAACAATTGTTAATTAAGGCCATTGCATGAATATGAAACAATCCTTAACCATATTTAATGCTTAATTTTAGCATTTTAATCTATGCTGTTAATTTTGAGCATATGAGTTTAATTTTTAAAAACCTTTGAATTTAAAGAACTATAATTTCCACCTAGTAAGTGCCTTATATTTTTATAGCAACTATTTTCTTCTAAAATTCCCCCAAATATTTACCATTATTCAAATATAAAATGCACAGTATTATTACACATTCATGATTGCAATTTTTGTTTACTTACCTTATTTGTAAATATTCTGCACCTCCTTGCAAACTATAAATTCTATTTCTGCAATGAAAGCCCTGTCCATTAATGTTTTAATCACCAGCAAAAGAAATTTAGTAACTTTCCATTTCAAAGTAAATTCAAATGTAATTATTATTTGAATAGGTATAAAATTTAATTCTCATTAACCTTTGGGCACATTTTGCAACCTGTCACAAAATATATACTTCCTTTTTTAAAAAATAAGTTTTACTCATCTATTTATAATATTTCTTTTAAAAGACAATGATGGTGCATCTAATTAAATCATTGTATTCCAACACACCGTATTTTCTTTAAAAAAAAAAAAAGAGAGAGAGAGACAGGGACAGAGAGAGAGAGAGAGAGAAAGTGAGAAACAATTTTATTTAGTTTTTCATGTGGCTTTTGTTGCTCCAAGACCTTCTTGTATATGTGGTGCTGGGGTTTGAACTTGCATACACGCGCATGTGGTGCAAGTGCTGTAACCGCTGAGCCACTGTCCCAGCCCCTAAACGGTATTATTCTTAATTTCAATTTTGCGGTGCATGTTGCAAATACATAGAATAATTTTTAAATAGTGATCTTGTATCTGGCAACCTTACTTAACTCACTTATTACATCCACCAATTTTATTGCAGAATCCTTCATATTTTTACTTCTTCCTTTCTCATTCAGATCTTTTAATTCATTTTCTTGCCTCAGAGAACTGGCTTGAACCTCCAATACAAACTTATGAGCATAAAGTTACTCATGATTATCTTATTCATCTTTTAGTATCTTTAGACATCATTAATGTTCTTTTTAACAACAACTGCTGAGCCACCACTCCAGCCCAACACACCATATTTTCTAACCTGATAAAAAAGAAAAGACTCCTCAAAAAATTAAAAAAATACTAACATAGTACAAGGAGAAAGGCAAGGAGAAGGTGAAGGTAAGGCATTTAATTCATTGCTCCAGTTCCTTATTTTTCTCTCTACCATCTTGGACCACACACTGGTCAATACATAATTTTGGTTTTTAAAAATATTTTATTATTTATTTATTTTTTAAATTAAGAAATTGAGTTATTGTACAATCATAAATGCATATAAATGCATATAAAGTAACAATATATTATGCATAGATTCTTCCTTCTTCCTTCCCCCACCTGCTCCCTCCTCCTCCTTCCCGATACATATGTATTATTCTTGTAGGTTTAAAGGTGAAGAAG
>PVKS010046477.1:0-13275 GCA_004027875.1 Aplodontia rufa
CCTCCCTCCTCCCTCCTCCTTCTAGAAAGAGGGGACAGTGAGAGAAAGAGAGAAACAATCTTTATTTAGTTTTTCATGTGACTTTCATTCCTTGGACACTTTGTTGTGAACATGGTGCTGGGGTTTGAACCCGGTTCCTCATGCATGCCAGGCAAGCGCCATAACCACCGACCCACCTGCCCTGGAATTTCTTAAATGGAACATCTGAGGATTTGGAATAATTAAATCAAAGTTCCAGCAGATATCATCACTTTCTTATCTTTGTGTTTGAAGCTCTTCAGTCATGGATAGAGGACTTTGAATTATTTATTTATTTATTTATTTTAAACAGAGAAGGACAGTGAGAGAGAGAGAATCAATTTTTCTTGAGTTTTTCACATGGCTCTGACACTTAGTTGTGTATGTGGTTGCTGGGGTTTGAACCCGCGTACTCATGCTTGCCAGGCAAGCGCCATAACCGCTGAGCCACCGCTCCAGCCCTTGAGTTATCTTTTTACTGCATTGATTCCTGCTTGTTGTGACGTCCCCAGAATGGTTGGTTACAGTCATAAGAAATCACTGAATGATTTCTGGAAATACTAGGTGATGAGATGCTTGTTCAGTAAACAAGAATTTTTATTATTTTTCTTTGGTGTGCTTGCAGTAACTTTTGCCCAAAGACAGAAGCTGGAAAGCTCATGAAATTTCTATCATCTTGGAGATAAGATTCACAACGCTTGTCTTCATTTCCTATTTCTTTCATGCATAATCCTCAGGATCATGGCTGCTGCTGCTTGTTCTTCTCTTGTAAGGGGTTGAACCCTACTGCTGAGCTACTTCCCCAGCTTTTTTTTTTTTTTTTTAGAGAGGGACAGTGAGAGAGACAGAGAAAGAGAGAAACAACTTTATTTAGTTTTTCACATGGCCTTAGTTGCTCCAACACTTAGTTGTGTACGTGGTGCTGGGGTTTGAACCCGGGTCCTTGTGCTTGCCAGGCAAGGGCCGAAACTGCTGAGCCACCGCTCCAGCCCCATTCCCCAGCCTTTTTATTTATGTATTTATCGAATTAGTTGAGAGGCTGGTTTTGAACTTGTGATCCTCCTGCCTTAGCCTACCAAGTTCCAGAGATTATAGGTGTTTGTGTGACCATTGTAGGCTTTTAAATGGTCTTTGTTTTTTGGTATGGGGGATTGAACCCAGGGGTACTCTGCTGATACAAGGCTGAGCCTTCTGGGAAACTGAGGCAGCATGAAGGACCTCTCTTCAAATCCTGGTTCTTGTGATAGTCTCTCTGAGTTACAGGCATGAGCTTATTACAAGGGATAGGAAAGGAGAAAGGGGACAACTGTCAAGGGGGCAGAGGTGGGTCCTGTCAGAGAGCAGAGAGACAATGTACATATTCTTTCCTGCCATTCAGTTTTATTGGGAATCCCATGGAGGTTTGCAGAGATCCCATCCAGGTTCACCGATTTGCCTTTTTTTTTTTTTTTAAGTTTTAGGGGAAATTCATTCATTCATTCTGGAGATTGATCCTAGGGGTGCTTTATCACTGAGTTCCATCCCCAGCTCTTTCTATTTTTTATTTAGAGACAGGGTCTCGCTAAGTTGCTTAGGGCCTTGCTAAGTTGTGAGGCTGGTCTCGAACTTGCTGTCCTCTTGCCTAAGCCTCCCACATTGCTGGGATTGATTACAGTGTGTGCCATTGTGTCTGCCTTACCTCTTTACTTTTGGCTGATGGGCGGATGACATCAGACTTTCAGGTCCCCACTGCCATGACCACTGTAGGTTACTTTGGCTCATGCTGACTGGTTCTAATTGGAACCCGTTCTTAGAGTTTTATGGTTAGGGGGAATTATCCTTATCTCCCTGAGATCCGAGATCTGATCTGGTATAAGGGTCACAAAAGTCCCCCTGCTTCAGAGTAGCTTGTATTGCTTTTTTTTTTTTTTGTATTGAAACCAGGGGCACTTTGACATTGAGCCATATCCCCAGACCTCCTTATTTTTCATTTTGAGACTGGGTCTTGCCAAGTTGCTGTGGCTGACTTTGAACTTGTGATTCTCCTGCCTCAGCCTCCTGAGTTGCTGGGATTACAGGTGTGTGCCACCACACCAGGCAGAAGCTTGTATTCTTCTTTTTTTTTTAATAGAGAGAGGGACAGTGAGAGAGACAGAAAGAGAAACAACTTTATTTAGTTTTCCACATGGCTTTAGTTGCTCTAACATAACACTTAGTTGTGCACATGGTGCTGGGGTTTGAACCTGGGTCCTCATGCTTGCCAGGCAAGCGCCGGAACTGCTGAGCCACTGCTCCAGCCCCGAGAAGCTTGTATTCTGAACATCAGCATTTCGGGCCTGCATTTCTCCTTCAGATAACAGGTAGTTTGCTGAGGAATGTAACGTAGCCTGTTTCTTTAAGCCAGCAAGGAGACTGCTGTAAAATGGCTTTTTTTTTTAAAGAGAGAAAACCCCAGTCAGTTTTTCATGTGGCTTTCATTGCTCTGACACTTGGTTGTGTACGTTGTGTTGGGATTTGAACCTGCATCGTCATGCGTGCCAGGTAAGCACTGCAATTGCTGAGCCACCGCTCCAGCCCCAGGTAAATTGCTTTTTAAAAGTGAAAGCAATGAGGGGTCAGCACATTGGGCCCGTTTGATAAATTTATTCCCATAACCTTATGTTCCTGCCACTCATGTTTGTCTGCCCCTTATTATTACTACTGAGCAGTATCCCCAGTCCTTTTTGTTTACAAATTAGAAGAAAAAATTTTTAAAAATTCTTTTGAGACAGGATCTCACTGAGTGGTCCAGACTGGCCTTGAATTTGCAATTTTCCTGCTTCAGCCATCCCAGTCACTAGGATTATAGGTGTATGCCACTACACACCCACTTCTTTGACATTTTCGTGACTTTTCAGTCTTGTGTTTGGCACTTCTTCCCTGTGGCTTAGTGTACTAGGAGGTCTCTTGCTGTTAGCCTTTATCCTCAGATTCTTTTCAGTTCTCTTTCAATTCTGGGGAGTGAATCCAGGAGCATTTTTCATTGAGGTACATCCCCCAGACCTTTTTTATTTTTTCTTTTGAGACAGTCTCTAGTTAAATTCCCCAGGCTGGCCTTGAACTTGTGGTCTTCCTGCTTCAGCCTCTTGGTGGCTGGGATTATATGCGTGTGCCACCAAGTCTGGCCTTCGTCAGATTCTGAGGCTATTTTTTTTCCCTTTTTCATCTTATCCTAGGAGGAATGTCAAGGCACAGCCAGTATCTTTTTTTAAATATATATTTTTGTTAGTGCATTATAGTTTTACATAATGTTGGGATTAGTTGTCACATATTCCTAGATGCACACAATTCAGCAGTACAATTTGTTCAATATCCCCCTCCCCCCATCCCTCTACCTCCCTCCTGTCCCCTGATCCCTTGCCTTTCTTTTAGGTCCTATATTCCTAAAAAACCCAAATATAGTAACATAATTCTTATACCTATGAAGAACATTTTTTGTATATATGGCTGTAGTATATACAGTGACATTTATAACTGCTTGGAATGTACCTTGCACAGCCAATATCTTGGTGACCTTAAAGAAACATGTAGTTGTGATAACAGACAGTTTCGGCATTGTACCAGATGTATATTCTGTAGAGGGCAGTCATTATCACATCCAAAGATATTTAGTTGGAGTTCTTTGCTATCTCTTGACATAGTATATATGAAATTCCATAATATTATATTCTCTTCATTCTTATGTTTTGCACTTATATTCTTTGTTTTCTTGTGTTGGGGATCCAGTGTATTTATATTCACCAGGGACTGAACCCGGGGCACATAACCACTGAACCACGTCCCCAGCCAGTTTTAGATTTTATTTTGAGACAAAGTTTCACTAAGTTGCTTAGGGCCTTGCTAAGTTGCTGAGGCTGGTTTTGAATTCCCCCTCCCGTTTCTGAGATTATAGGCATGCGCCACCGCACCTAAAGAGGAGCTCTTGCAGACTTAATGCTTTGATGAGATTCTTATTTCTTGATGAGATCATAGCTTTTCAAAATGTTATTAGAAGATCTAGATTCAAGGCATGCTAATTGTAGAAAAGCAGATACCTCCACTCTTTTTTTTTTTTTTTGATACTTCCACTCTTGAAGAAAATTATCTAAATATTTTGGACTTCAGTTTACCAGAAGTCAGTTTATTGGGCCATCAGTTTACCAGATCTGTCAATTCTTACCTGGGTTTTTATATGTATGCATGTATGTGTGTATATATGTGTGTGTGTGTGTGTGTGTGTGTGCATGTATACATACATATATATTTTAGAGAAAGTGTGTGTGAGGGAGAGAAAATGAGTTAATTTTATTTTTTCATCTGGTTTTTGTTTTTCTTCCACTTAGGTTGTATATGTGGTGGCTAGGGATCAAACCCAGGGTCTTGTGCATGCCAGGTAGATGTTCTACTGCTGAGCCACATCTCCAGCCCTTTTCTGGGTTTATTTGGTTGTACTTTGAAAATCTCCCTATTGGATTTGTAGTGAATATTATATTCTGTAGAAACCCTGTAGCAAATCATCTTCATTAGATTCTGTGACTGCGGGAGGTTGCTGGGCAGCTAGTTTTTGTTTCTGCTGGATCTGTTGGTTGCCAACTGAGTCTGCAGCGAATCCTTTCTCAGAAAACTCATACCTCTGACACTTGCCAACCCGTGTCGGTTCTGTGACGTGGAGTTGTGCTTCTGGATGTGACGAGAAACTGCACTGGGAGCTTGGCAGGTGGTGCCATCTTGGCTCATAGTAGTGTGTTTTTAAAAATTAATATTCACAGATGACTTTCCATGGTAGTAAATTTGCATGTATTATCTCTTTCTTTTCTTTTTTGGCAATGCTGAGGATGGAACCTAGGGCCTTGTATACAGTAAGGATGTGGTTCACTCCTGAGATACATTCCTAGTCCCTAATCTCATAGTTGGATTTTGTTAAATGGATGTGCTGTAATTTAATAGTGTTTGTATTGGATATTTAGATTGTTCAGATGTATCTTATATTGTCCTTATGCATTATAGATAAAATTATTATTATTTTTTTAAGAGAGGGACAGTGAGAAAGAATCAATTGTAGTTTTAGTTTTTCATGTGGCTTTCATTTCTCCAACACTACGTTGTGTGTGTGGTACTGGGGTTTGAATTTGTGTCCTCTGAGCCGCTGCTCCAGTCCCATGCTAATTCTTCTTTGTGGTCATTTTCTAATAGTCTAATTACAGGATTGAAGAAAATACATACTCATTTTGATGTGTACTTCCAGACTGCCACCCAGAAAGGTTGCAACTGTATAAAGCTCTCACCAGAAATGTGGACGATGTCTAGTTTCTCCATACCATTGCTAGTTTTTTTTTTTTTTTTTTTTAACCTTTATCTGATAGGCAGTGAAACATTTGTAGCAACATATTCTAACTGGAAAATAGGCCTTTTTTTTCCTTTGGTGGTAATTGGGGTTGGACTTGAGCGATGTTCTCTCACTGAGCTATATCCTCAGCTCTTTTATAAAGCTTTAATTTTGAGATAACATCTTGCTGAATTGCCCAGGCTAACCTTGGATGTTCCTGCCTTAGTCTTCCTAATGGCTGAGATTTCAGGGGCGTACACCGTACCTGGCTTCTCCCCCATCCCCAGTATGAGAAGTTCAACCTAGTGGTGTTTTACTGCAGAGCTCCATTCTCAGCCTTAGTATTTTTTATTTTGAGATAGGGTATTCCTAAGTTGCTTAGGGCCTCACCAAGTTGCTGAGGCTGGTTTGAAATGTGATCATCTTGCCTCAGCCTCCCTAGTTACTGGGATTACAGGCATGCATTATTGACTTAAGTTTTTCTTAACACTCTTTGAAACACTTTTTTTTTTTTTTAATAGAGGGGCAGTGAGAGAGAAAAAGAAAGGGAGAATCAATTTTATGTAGTTTTTCATGTGGCTTTCGTTGCTCCAAGACTTTGTTGTGTACGTGGTGCTGGGGTTTGAACTCCCGTATTCGCATGTGCCAGGCAAGCACCATAACCACTGAGCCACCGCTCCAGCCTCCTTAATACTCTGTTAGATGCAGTTGCTCTCCATATTTTTATGTTCTTTGTTCTTGAAAGCATATTATGCCACTCTGTTAAGAAAGAATCTAGGTGACTGTCTAGTAGACTAAATAGTCACATGCAATTTAATGACAGAGATGTGTTCTGAGACATGCATTGTGAGGTGATTTGTTGTGTGAACATCATAGAGTGTACTCACACAAGCCTAGATGCAGAGGTCAACCACTTGACATGGTTGATTCATTCAAGAGGTTCAGTCAGTTTAAGCTGCATGAGGCTGCTGCTGGTGTAACACAGCATATTATTTTACAGTAAACTTGTGTTGTTTTTTTTTCTTTCCTTTTCTTTTTTCAGGGCTGAGGACCGAACTTGGGGGCCTTGTGCGTGCTCGGAAAGTGCTCTGCTGCCTCTGAGCTAAATCCCCAACCCCATTTTGTGTTTTATTTAAGATACCTATTTCATACTGCATGGTCATTATGAGTCTCCCATATTTTTTAAAAACGTTTAAAAAATTTGTCTTATACATGTAGGTTTTTTTTTTTTTTTTTTTAAGAGAGGGACAGGGAGAGAGAAAAAGAATCAATTTTATTTGGCTTTGGTTGCTCAGACAGCGTCAATGTGTACTTGGTGCTGGGGTTCAAATCCGCATACTTGTGCATGCCAGGCAAGCACCGTAACCACCAGGCCACTGCTTCAGTCCCTATATGTAGGTCTTGAGTCTGCCTGAAAAAATTTTACTTTGGTTCATAAATAATGTGAAGTAGAGATTTAGTTTGATTTTTATATGCATATCCAATTAACCACAGCATGTTAACAGAGTTTTTTAAATGTTTGAATTGTAATTCTTTTAAGCAGGGCATGGTTTCTTGTTGAACACCATTAACAGCTTTTTTTGTCTTTTACCAGGCTGCTTCACATATTCAAGTTTGTGACCTTTGGGTTAGAGTACTGTGATTGGTGGATTACTTGATCCAGAAATAGAAACTAGAGGAGTAAATATAGAGCATGTTTTGTAGTTCTCAACCAAATGTCATTTCTCTTAACTATTTTAAATAAGAAGTTGGGTTGCAAGTAGTTTGGGATTACTTCAGTGAGGCATTGAGATTGGTCATTGGTATTACTAGTTATTCTTCACAAGTCTTGGAAACTAGGTAAGCAAATGGTCAGTTTATATCTTTGTCTAAAATTTACATGTATTTAGTCCTTCAGTTATTATCATATGTATATTATGAAGTGCATGACTTTTAATTTTAGGGTAATTGAGTTTTAATTTTCTGAGCTGTTTGATAGGAAGCACTATTAAATCAGTTTGGGGTTGGGGCAGGGTTCATTGTTAAGGGGCTTGCCTAGAATGTGCAGGGGCCTGGTTTTGAGTCCTAGCTCAAAAGAATAAATAAGACAAAAATAATATAAATAACTTAGTTTAAGAATGAAAACTTTTTCTTTACATTTAGGAGTGTTTTTCTTACACTTAATTTTTTTTTTTTTAAAAGAAGGGGAGAGAGAATTAGTTTTACTTATTTTTTCATTGGGCCTTTGTTTCTCTGACACTGAATTGTGTATGTGGTGTTGGGGTTTAACCTGGGTTCTTGCACATGCCGGACAAGTGCTCCAAACGCTGAGCCACTGCTCCAGCCCCTTTCTTACACTTTTAATATGAGGGGAGTTGCGCCTGGGGCCCCACAGGTAGTAATATATTATGGGTGTTTCTTTTTTCCTTTCTGTTCCTTTTATATTGGTGGTTGGAAGAACGCCTTGTGATTTAGTAGAATTGAGCCATGTTGAGATAGATTGTAGATACAAGTTTAATTTTTTGATCTGTTTTATAATATAGTGTGTCAGTGGTAAACTAACTGCCTACTTGGATTCTCCATCTATAGCATTATAAGAAATGAAGTATTTTGTAATCTTGAGGCTACTATGTTAGATGAGATAGGGCCCTGGATGATTATTAATTGCTAATGGGAGAAATGAGAGTTTTGATTTGCCCAAAAGGTTGACTCTACAAATATATGACCTGTACAGATTTTGTTTCTGAAATAGTTGAACAGTGGGTTATGTGGTGTCAGAGTACAGATGATTTATAGAAAGAAATCTTTGCATATTTTAATATTTTGGTTCAAAGTAAGTAAATAAGTGGTAACTTACTTATTTTTGGTTTTTCAGGATTTCCCTGAAATCCTAGTATTTAGAACTGTTGTCCTTTTATGTATGTTTGCATTTTGTGTGTTAACCTTTGTTTCAGCAGCAGTACTTAGTCACTGTATGTATCTTGGGAAGTGGGAATGGCCTTGCAATGTGACTCTAAAAGTAAAAACTTTTCTCCTTTAATAACAGTTTTTTTCCTCAAAACTCTGACTGTAAATACTGATTTTAATGTACCGTTTGTGCATTTAATGAAGGCATTACTGTAAGATGGTGGTAAAAGCATGAACTTGAGAGTTACCTTGAAGAAATTATCTAGACAGCCTCTCTCTCAATTTCTCACTTATATCTAGAGATAATATTACCTATGTAACAGGCAGGATTTTCAGATTAAATGAGCGTATACATAAAACCTCCCCTTATCTGGAACATTATATCCTATAAGTTTTCATGGTTATGCTTCTGAAGTAGATCATCATAAGGACTTGTGTTTGGAGAAACCAGAATTGTTATTAATTAAGTCCATGTTTACTTTGGAGAACAAAAATTAGTCCTTGATTGAAGGAAGACTTATTAGGAGGCTACTATTACTTGTCTAAAATACAGGTAATCTTATTGTTGTTTAGTTCATATTGATTTATAGTTTCCTCAGATTTTTGTAATCTAGGATTATGTAAATTAACTTTACCTTTTTAATTTGGCATTTAAAATCAGCTTTATTGAAGTATAAGTTAATATACTCCTTTTAATGTGTGATTAGATGGATATGATAATATATACATCGAGATAACCACTACCTCAGTCGTCTCCAAAAACTCCTGCGGATCCCTTGCAGTCATTCCATTCCACTCCTCCCCTCAGGTCTGGCCCAGCTGAAACCAGTGCTCAGTGCAGATTAGTGTCTCCGAGAATTTCATATAAATAGAACCATACCTTCTGTAGTCTTAATCTGGCCTTTACTCAGCACAGTGTTTTTGAGATGCATCAGTGTTGCTTAAATGTGCCAGTTATTAGTTTTTAATTGCTGAGTAGTGTTCACTATGGTATGTCTATGCCACAGTTTATTTACCTGATGTTTGAGTTTCCTGGTGTTTTGGCTATTATAATTAAAGCTGATGTCAATGCTCATGTACAGATCTTTCTGTGGATTTAATTCTCTTGGGTAAATAGCTGAGTCACGTATGTGTTTGTCAGTTTCTTAAAAAGTTAAACAATTTTTTCAAAATGGTTGTACTGTTATCTTACCATCATAAAAGTACTACTTCTCAATAGTTATGTTTTCAGCTTTAGTCATTCTTTCAGTGCAAAGGTAATATCTTTTTTGGTACCAGGGGCACTTAACCACTGAGTAATAAGCTCCAGCCTGTTTTAATTTTTTATTTTGAGACGTGGTCTGTCTAAGTTGTTTAGGGCCTTGCAGAGTTGATGAGGCTGGTGTTTGACTTGTGATTCACCTGAGTCAGCCACCTGAGCTGCTGGGATTACAGGTGTGCACCACTGTGCCTGGCTTGCTTGCTTGCTTGCTTGTTTATTTATTTATTTATTTTAAAGAGGGACAGAGAGAGAATTGGTTTTATTTAGTGTTATTTGTTTTCTTTTTTTAAAGAGAGAAGGACAGTGAGAGAGAGAGAGAATCAATTTTTATTGAGCTTTTCACATGGCTTTCATTGCTCTGACACTTAGTTGTGTACATGGTACTGGGGTTTGAACCCATGTACTTGCGCATGCTGGGCAGGTGCCATAACCACTAAGCCACTGCCCCAGCCCAGTTTTATTTAGTTTTTGATGTTTTCATTGTTCCACACTTAGTTGTGTATGTGGTGCTGGGGTTGGAACCTGTGTCCTTGCAAATGCCAGGCGAGTGCTGTAACCACTGAGCAACTGCTCCAACCTGCCTTGTTGGTTTTAATTTGAAAATTTCTGTTGGCAAATGATATTGAACATCTTGTGTAGACATTTGTATACCCTTCTATTAGGTGCAGTGTCTGTCCAGTTCTTATATCCATTTAAAAAATTAAGTTTTTTTTTTATTAATGAATAGCAAATTTTCTTTACAAATTTTGGACATGAGTACTTTAGTTGACATGTATTTTGAACATATTCTTTTATGGGGGGATCTTGCCCATTAGGTAGTTTGCCTATTTAGTGACTTTCTTTTCATCTTAAGAGTCTTCGAAATATAAGCTGTTTCTTAGTTTTGTTGAGGCCAGTTTATTGTTTTTTTTTCTTTTGGGTTAGTGCTTTTTGTGTTCTAAGAAGTACTTAGAACTTCAAGGTTGTAAAGATTTTTTGCTTGTATTTGTTTCGAAAGTTCTGTAGTTATCAATACTACATTTAATCCATGATCTATTTCAAGTTAATTAAAAAAAAAAGTAAGGGAGAGTGAGAGACAGGAAAAAAAGTCAGTTTTTATTTAGTTTTTCATTGTTCCAGCACTTAGCTGTGTAGATGGTGGTGGGTTCAAACCTGAGTCTTAGTACATGCCAGGCAAGCACGATACAGCTCCAGCCCCTCAAGTTCATTATTGTGTTAAATGTGAGTTAAAATTTCAGGTTCTGTCGAAGATCCCCAATTCTATGTGGATATTCAGTTACTAAGCCCTTTCAGGTGAATAGACAATCCTCTCACAGGCCTGCCTGTAATTCCAGCAACTCAGGAGGCTGAGGCCGAATTGCTAATTCAGAGCCAGCCTCAGCATCTTAGTGAGACTGTGAGAAACTTAAGTGAGATCCTGTCTCAAAATAAAAAGGGCTATAAGGATGTGATTCAGTGGTTAAGCACCCATAGGTTCAGTCCCTGGTACCCAGCCTCCACTGCCCCCTCCCCAAAGAAAAAGGCTGTCCTATCCTCATTGAATTTCTTTGGCACTATTGTGAAAAAATCAGTTGTCCATATATGAATGAGTCCTTTTCCTGGACTCTGTTAATATTTCATTGATCTGCATATTTATACTACACCTGTACTACACTTCTCGATTTCTAAAGCTTTTATAGTAAATTTTGGTTATGCCAGGTCCATTGCATTTCCATAAATTTTAATATCCGTGTCAATTTCTACCACAAAGCCTGCTTGGAATTTCATTTGGGATTGTATTGATTATATAGATTGGTGGATAGTTGTCTTCTTAACAATATTGAGCCTTCTAGTCCTTGAATATGGTATATCTTTTTGCTTACTAGGTTCATTAATCTCTCTTACTGGTGGTTTGTAGTTTTCTGGGTAGTAGTATTGGACTTTTTTTAAAAAGCCTTTTTTCTTGTTTTTTTAAAGAGAGAAAGGGTAGTGAGAGAGAGAAAGAGAATCAATTAATATTTAGTCTTTCATATGACCTTGGTTGCTGCGACACTTCGTTGTGTATGTGGTGCTGGGGTTTTGAATCTGTGGACTTGCTCCTGTAAGGCAAGTACCACAACTGCTGAGCCACCGCCCCAGCCCAGCATTGGACACCTTATTAGATTCATTCCTAATTAGTTTGTATGTTTCAGTAAGTGGGAATTTTTTAAAGTTTCTTTTTATCAGTTGTTTGCTAGTATGTAGATTACAGTTGGTGGTCTGTGTAGCATGCAGAAATCCTTTCATGTGTATTCAGATGAAATTTAATTTGTTCTCATCTAACTATGGGAAAAAGAACCATATAAAATGAAAAAAAAAAGAGATAATCTCTGAATTTTAATGGGTTACAAACTCGGACAACTATATGCCTTACTTTAGTTCCTCAAAATTTGAAATATAAAAGTTATGTTTGAATTTTATGAAAAAATGTATAATAATGGATATGATTGGAGACTTATGGAGACCTGTCAACAAATGAGAGGGTATAGTTGCCAAAAAAAAGTTGAAAATTTTAAAATGGTAAAATATTATTCATTATTTATATTAAATATCATATCTTTTTGATTTTAGAAAGTACTTGAGTAATACAATTAAGTAGAGGAGTCTTGAGCCAGGTATGGTGGTGCTTGTCTATAGTCCCATTCACTGGAGAGGCTGAAGCAGGAGGATTGCAAGTCTGTGGCCAGCCTGGGCAAGTAGTGAGATTCTTTTTTAAAATAAAAATAAAAGGGATGGGTGATGGAGCTCAGAGGTAGAGTGCTTGCCTAGCATGCTCAAGGTCCTGAGTTTGATCCCCAATAGAGTTAAAAAAAAAAAAAAAAGGAATCTTCATTTGAATACATTTTGGCCTACAAGCAAATCTATTGCTGACTTAACTATTTTACTTTGTGTATAAAATGATATGTTTAATCATTTCCCAGCCAACCCTGGTACATGGGCCTAGTTACAGGTATCTTCTCTCCTTTAAGCTATACCCTTGGTACTATTTTTACTCTGTACAGAAGATTGTTGATGTTCTCACACAGTTTCTGGTCGTTGGTGCCAAAACATGGGCAAATGCAAGGGACGGTTGTTGTGGGGAGTGGGACCCGAGTGGCGGCGTTGATATCTACGCCTGCAGGTGACCACTCTCTCTGAGAGATTGCACGTTCAGTGACAGATGCAATGAGACAAGTTCCATTTTAATATTCTTTATTTAACACAGCACTCAAAGGTATTAATATCACAATTCTCAAGGGATGTCACACTACAAATCACACTCTCCTATATTCTTATCTTAGTCACGCACGCATAATATAATCTAATAATTACATACCACTTATAGACTATTCTTAATGCAGTAAGCTTAAGGCAAAGGTAAGGAAGAATAAGCTCATAGTCCTCTCACCAGCATTGGTGTGATGTCCATGGTTACCAGCAGAATGCACTCAGAGTCCCAGAGTTGTTAGGCAGGTCAGGCCAGGCACTCTCTAGCAGCGGAGGTCAAATTGCGGGGAGCTGAGGAATCAGGCAGGCAGGCAGGCACTCACTAGGGAGCAAAGATCAGGTGCTCTCCAGATGGAGTCGAGATTGCTGAGTTCGGGCATGGCAAGCTGCTCTAGACTCTGGAGCAGAGTTGCTGGGTTTGATGGCAGGTTTAACGGGTTGCAAGGGATGGAGAGGAGGCATGCAATGGGCGTAAGGACCAATGTCAATACGCTTCCATTGTGGGGTATGTCTCCTGATTTCTTGGATGCAGGCCTCGGTTTTTATCCTCTTTTTCTGAGGT
>PVKS010046478.1:0-13276 GCA_004027875.1 Aplodontia rufa
TCCCACCAGGAGTGTAATTAGTCTCTTAAGTCAGCCTCTGGGGCTGGAGCAGTGGCTTGGCCGTTACGGCGCTTGCCTGCCATGCGCAAGTACACAGGTTCAAATCCCAGCACCCACATACACAACTAAGTGTTTCAGCAACGAAAGCCACATGAAAAACTCATTAAAAATAATTGATTCTCTCTAAGTCAGCCTCTAAGGAACATACTGCTGACTTGCTAGATCTCACTGCATTTTGGAGGAAATCAGGTGGGAGAAGGAAGACAGTACTAGAGTCAGACAAAATGACAGCAAGATAGGGAGGAAATGAACAAATTCTCCAGCGCTCCTGGAGTGGCTTATACTTCATTACTACGCTTCGCAAAATTGGTGTGATCCTAAGAATGACTCAGGGCAACAAAATACCAATTAATACAGTAATATGTTTAAGAAAGCAATGTTAGAATTGTCGAATTCACAGAGACAAAAAGTAACAGGCTAATTGGCAGGGGTTGGAGGAAGCTGGAGTTATTGTTTACTGACTGTTTCCACTGGGGAAAATGAAAAGGTTTTAGAGATGAGTGGTAGTGATGAAGGTCAAAAATGTACTTAATGCCACAGAACTATACCCTTAAAAGTGGTTAAAATGGGGACTGGGGAGGTGGCTTAATGGTAGAGCACTTGCCTGGCATGCACAAGGACCCAGGTTCAAGCCCCAGCATCATGTACACAACTAAGTGGAGGAAAAACAAAAACCAGGTGGAAAAATAAAATGAACTCTCTCCCTCTCTCTCTTTAAAAATCCGTTAAAATGGTAAAACTTATGACATGTATATTTAAGTAAACATAGATTTTAAAACATTTCTGAAAATACAGTGATGTGTTAATATATTTTAGGTCAATGAAATATTATAAATGTCTAAAAAGAGAAAGTTTGGACTCTTAAAGTCCCAACTGTTTGAAAATTAATTTTCTAGAAAATGCTAATGCCATCCAGATATGGAATTTCTCTTTATTTCATACATGGAAGTGAACTTGAAATTATCTAAGAACTTTTATGAATTTATTTAAAATTCCTATCTTACAAAGTCTGAGTCAAAAATTCAAAAACAGGGGGCTGGAGTGATGGCTCGGTGGTTACGGCAGTTGCCTGGCATGTGCAAGGATGTGGATTCAAATCCCAGTATCACATATACAATGAAGTAACGAAAGCCACATGAAAAACAAAATAAAAATGATTCTATTTTCACCGTCCTCTTTAAAAAAAAATTCGGAAACTGATTTTATGTTTACCTTATTTCTCCTTTCAAAGATGATTCTAATGACTATTATAGTCACGTAAAACTAGTTGCTATTACTTTATTTATACCACATTTTAAGATAGTACAATTAACCTATCTTCATATAATAGCAGTTATAGTTAATTTATTAGTTTCAAATAATTTTACTTCTAATGATGTTTAATTTTCTTTCTGTGAAAAGCAATGATGATTTCTATGTTGATTGTTATTACAGCAGATGTTGGCGGTCAGCTGGGCTTGTTTTGTGGAGCCAGTGTGATTACAATTATAGAAATTATTGAATATTTATTCACCAATTTCTATTGGATTTGCATTTTCTTTTTGCTGAAGATACCTGAAATGACCCAGCGGGCTCCTCCACCACAAAATCATCCAGGAAATGGAAATAGGATAGAAGAGTGCTAATGTTCAATTTCAAAGTCTGTTTTTCTCTTCTTGATACCTTCAGATTTTTTGTGACTAATTCATCATTAGTATAATTTATGCTATCATTTTGGGAATTCAATAAAAGTCATTGAAGATATCTACTTCTTCATATACATATATTTCTGTTTCTTTATTTATAAATATTAAAAATGCCTAATTTTTTTAAACCATTGTGTCCCCAGTATCTGGAACAGTAGGGCTTATCTGGCAGGCAATTTAAAAATTTGTATTTTCTCTCTGACCACATGAGAATAGAGAATAATCCCTGAAAATCTCAAAACTCTGTTTACATGATTAATGTTACGCAAGTGCTAGGGCTGGAATGGTGGTTACAGTGCTTGCCCTGCATGCGCAAGTACGCGAGTTCAAACCCCAGCACCATGTTCACAACAAAGTCTCAGAGTAACGAAAGCCACATGAAAAACGAAATATAATTGTTTCTCTCTTTCTTTCTCTCTCTCACTGTCCCTCTCTCTCTCGAAAAAAAAATTAATCAAGTACTGGTGCTGCGGGATTGAGCCCTGTGCTATTTGATGTGCTCAGTCCAGTTGGCAGTATGTGTATCATTACTCAAAAGTTCCAGTCTTGGTAAATACACAAGAGGAATTTTTCCCAAAAGATCCAATATGCTAAGGTATTTATCACCTGTATATCTATCTATAATCAATAGTTTGGATTCATTCTATGCAAGACTAAGCAGCAGAGAGATGATATGAATTAACTTACGTATGCAAAATAATTGATTTTTAAAATAAAGTATGAAAAGATTAAAAAAGAAAACAAGAAATAAACAGCAAGAAATATGGTTAAGTGTATAATGCAGTACATTTCAGTAATTTGAATAAGCACACATATAGACCAAGTACGCTTGTCTTCAAAAAAACTTTTAAAAACATATGTCAATAACATGTTAGAAAGATTTCCTATGGTGGAATGGGAAATGGAAGTGGATAAACAGAATATAAAGAAATAAGTAAATAAGCAAGAAACACAGGATTAATTATGATAATATAATATGAAAGATGAACTCTTTTCTCAGCCTCTGTCGTCCCCCAAAATAAACTAAAATAAAATAAAATATATAGCTACAAAGCTTTTTCTAGACTGTTCAGAAGAATGACTTGTTATGTAAATATTACTGACTGATTATACAATGACTTAGTAGCATGAAACTTCTTACTTCTTAATCCTTCAACTTATTCAACTAGCCTAAATTAAACCAAGTAGAAACTAGTTTTCTTTTTTTAAATACATGTGACAATCTTGAAACAATTATCATTTTGAGTTATTTATAGAGGAACAACTCCACAAATGTATGTCTATCATAAAATGGATCAGGTAGAAGAATGTAATTTGAATGTCCATTTTTTTTTTTAATTTGAGGAAGCTGATATTATAAAAAATATTAAATATTTCATATGATGCCAGTAATTTAACTTTCAATATTCCTATGCTGTGAAAATGAAAAATATATGCATTTTTGGAAAGGCATGAAATGGTATTGATATCACGGTACGAATGAAGATTACTAGAATTTAAGTTTCATTTCCCTTAGTCCAGACCAAAGAACCTAGACCCTAGAACCTAGGCCAATAATGCCAATCAAGTGAAGGGGGCAGTGCAGATAGTTTAAGAAATGAGATTGATTCTAAGCACTCAATTCGCTAAGACAGAAGCACTTTGGGAAGAAAACGAATGTTGAAGATCTCATGAGACTTTGATGACAAACAATTGTTACCTACCCTTACTTAAAGTAGCAAAAGTTCTAAAGCAGAGAACCACACGTACATGGTGTTCACAGATTTTACAGCACACAGCTTCAACCACTGAAAATTTACCAAAATCTACTGGAATAGAGAAGCAGAGTGACAGATGAAATTCTTTAAATAGAGGATACCCCTGTTTTTGCTAGCCGCTTTAGTGAAAGTCAAATCACTGATGAGGGAAGAGAATGAAACCACAACACAAAGCAGGTGAGATGGATATGGGGTGTTTAAAAACAACAACAATGAGTCTTGCCCTATGCCAAAAGTTCTGCTGGGAACATGGAAAGCTAAAGCATTCCTTCATAAGATGGTTGCTTCATGATCCTTTCCTACTGAATGCACTAAATATCACATAGAATTTTTACTGGTTAACTATAACCTTAATTTAAAAATGTATAGGGGGGCTGCCCTTGCCCTGCGTCCTCATGGACGGAGGTTCAAACCCCAGCACCATGTACCCAAACAAAGTGTTGCAGCAACAAAAGTTACACGAAAAAATAAAAAGGATTCTCTCTTTTTCTCTCTCTCTCACTGTCCCTCTCTCTTTAAAAAACAAAATGAAATAAAATAAAAGAAAATGTATAGGTAAATAACTAAATGACAAAATAATCACACAATATTAGACAACCCAGGAGAGAATTGAACCACTTATAAGAAAATCACCACCAACTGTCTCTGAATTTTTGTCATCATCTTTTTTTTTCTGAAATGATTTACATGTAAACTTCCTGATTTTAAACAATGAAATAGCATGCAAAAAAATTCTTCAGAATTTGAAATGTATGAATGTTACCTCTTTAAGGATTGATAAAGAATTCAGGGAGTTTGTGTTTTGAAAGTCAGTGTGGAAACTCTCTTACGTGCAGAAAAAAGGAAGAGCTTCCTGAAGATTTTGAAATATTGCGTAGAGGGGTGCCAGCAGCCAGCCCCAGCAACTCTTAGGGTCCCCGAAGGATGGATGGAGTCGGCGCAGAGGAACGACTTGAACCTCCAGAACAAGTTGCAAGCAGACACAGCAAGCTGCTTGAGCAAAATGCTGTCTGTTCTTTATTGTGATGTATTTTGTACATGTAGCAAAATAGTACTTTCATTAACTCTTTCAGTACATATCACTTCTTTTTAAATTTCTCAGTAATCTCTGACATTAGTCATCAGTACAACATACTTCCTTGACACATTAACCACAATGACCATACACTGACCATCTGTCCTTATTTAGACCTGAGGTGACAGACATTGTCTTTAATTAAAAGCTATTCTAAAATCAAACGTAGATCTAGTCTATTCTATGATTGATTATGCTATAGTTTCCTAAATATCATTTTTGTTAACTTACTTAAAGCACAATATTCCTGTGTCTAAAATATTTTTTTATCTAAAACTACACATTCTATTAGATATCATTAAAGGGAAATAGAACCTTAAGATTTTCTAGATATAGGTGTAGACCATATACTATTTAAGTTCTAACAGCTGCATATTTGAGAGATGATCTATCTGGATAAAAAAGTCAATTCCCCATGAGTAAAATTAACTATATATATGTAAGCATTTTAGTAAAGACACACTTGACTATAGTGACTTCATCTTAATGGAGATTACCTACTCTATAGGTTAAATTAATATACTACTAAACCAACTTGTTATTGAATCCTAATACTTAATCCTAGGTCTAACAATCAATCTAACAGTAATACTATTGTATACTTACCGTGTAATCTAAAAGTAGAAACTTATTCTGATAAAAAAAAAACAATGTAATTAAAGGGTAGAAAAACATTCTTATTCCTCATTCCAGATACAAATAAGGCACTTATTTCTGAGATATGTTTACATATGCTGTTTCTTTGTTCCTTTGTTCTGAAACTCCAAGGTGGACCTAGTCTAACAAGTCTTTATAAGAAAGGCAGGCATCGTAAAACAATCCATTTACCATTAGTATTAACTATACGCTGACCAAACTCATTGTAAATTCCTGTAAAAGGTAAAAGGAGGGTCAGTAGGTGGAGGACCAAAGTATTTGTTAGCTTGAGCTGCTTGTGCTGGATACCAGAGGCATCCTCCAGTTTTATAGGCTACATAAGGTGGTCCTTGTACAGTTGGAACAACATATTTCTTATCAGTAGCCTGTATTTGTACTTGAACTTCAGGGGGCTTTGGAGAGGTCAATAAGGGGGCCATCAATACAGACTTAAGACTGGAATTTTGTTTTCCAAGATTACCACATGTGGTACTGCAAGGACCCTCCTCAATTCTCCGCAACATGGATTGAGTAATGTATTTCTCATGATATTTAGCATATTTTGAACCTGGATAAATTTCTAAGAAATGTATAGCACATACAATTCTTACAAAACAGCCAATTTCTAGAAGGAATGGTTTTGGCAATCTCCAGGGCTGGCTTTGCCTAGCCCATCCCTAAGCCTGGGCTTTGTCAGACAGAACTTAGGTGGACATTGCCTTCTCCATGAGGTGCCTTAGGTTTACAACATGATTATCAGCAATGAGCCATCTCAGGTGACTAAGCATGAGAGGATGTCATATCAAAGATGGAGCTCTTATGCCATGCACCTATGAAGAACACACAAGTCATTTCGTAGCCTGAAGCTTGGATGGTCTGCTCAGCAGCTGCCATGTATGAACATAAACCTATAAAAAAAATTGTCTGAGTGGACTAATAGGAGGAAAATGTCTAACAGAAAAACAAGACAAGTAGTATTTAAAATTGAAAATAGGAATAACAAAGACAAATAGAATTTTTAAGAGAGTTGAAAAAAATGGTATACAGACAGAAAACTGAAAAGATTGTTACAACTGACCAATGACACTTTGTTGTTGCTCTTTGTTTTCCTTGTTAATTTGTTTTTGCAAGAAAGGAAGAAATGGCCTGGAAAGGTGGCTTAGTGGGAGAGTGCTTGCCGGGCATGTGTGAGGACCTGAGCCTGAGTCCCAGCACCGCGTACACAACTAAGAATCAGAAAAACAAAACTAGGTGAAAAAATAAATAAGATCGACTCTCTCTTTAAGGAAAAAGAAAAGAAGGGAAGGAAGAAAGAAAGAAAAAGATAAGAAAGGAGGAAATCCCATCTTAAATTTGGCAGTTATTTTATCTAAAGGGAACCCTCACATTCAGTCAAATTATCCCCATTGGAAGAATTTAAATACAGTGATATCAAAGCAAAACTTGGAGACAAGAAAAGAGGCATTAGAAGCTTGAGTCAGATACATAAAGAGTCTAAGTAGTCTCAGGACCCCCAGGTCATTCCTCTTATTCCAAATCACTTTTGGCTTTAAATTTCTCATTTATTATAAGCTAATAATTTTACATATTCAACACCTTCTTTTACCTCCTTTCCCATCATACTTACTCAGACCAGCTCTTCCTCTATCTCACAAATTTACCATGGCAATGTGTTCCTTAATGGTTGATCTCATTTCTCCCCCTTTCAGTTGTATCTTATCTTTCCCTTTCAGGGAGATACCTCAACTTGCCCCTTTCATTTATTTTTTGTTGTTGTTTTCAATTTTAGGTACCAGGGATTGAACCTAGCAACACTTAACCACTGAGGCACATACACTTTCTATTTTGAGACAGGCCTCACTAAGTTGCTGAGGTTGTCCTTGAACTTGTGATCTTCCTGCCTCAGTCTCTCAAGGATTACAGCCTATGCCAATGTGCCAGACTTAACTTGCCCATTTTTTTTAAGAGATAGGGACAATGAGAGAGAGAGAAAAAAAGAGAGAATCAACTTTTATTTAGTTTTTCATGTAGCTTTTGTTGCTCTGAGACTTCGTTGTGTTTGTGGTGCTGGGGTTCGAACTCGCGTACTCAGGCATGCCAGGCAAGCGCTATAAACACTGAGCAACTGCCCAGCCCCTAACTTGTCCATTTTTAATGGTATACTTTCCCTGATAGATTTCTCCCAATTTTTTAAATCCTAGTTTAATTCTTTTTTGTTGTAAACACATTAAGGCATTTAATCAATACTAAGCATTTTTTCTTAAACTTATTTTTATTTATTTATATGCTTATATTTTAGAATGAGAGAGAGAGAAAAAAAAATCTATTGTAATTGTTTTTTCATCTGGCCTTTGTTTCTCCGACATTTAGTCGTGAATGTGGTGCAGGGGTCAGAACCTGGGTCCTTGCACTTGCCAGACAAGCGCTCTACTGCTGAGTCACCACTTCAGCCCTTTAAACTTATTTTTAAGTATAGTAATAAATCAATAGATCTAACTAACTAATTGAATACATTTTTACATAGTGATTAACAGGTATGTATAATCTATAACTTTATTTTTTAATTTTTGATTATGTCCAAAGAATTGGGAAATTCAAGAAAATAATGACATGAACAGCCATTTGGATTTAACCAATTTTATGTTTTCGCTTATTTCCTTCAGATTTTACATGTGTGAAATCATGCTATGTATACGCATCTGAAGCTTACTTTCCAATTTCATGTTTATAGTGTATTCATGCTAGCATGTGAAGATATGGTTTACTAAATTATTGCACAAAATTGCATCAATAAATATGCCAATATTTATTTATTCATTTCCTCTACTCATACATTGTTTTATTCAGCTTTTTTTTTCTGCTATGGCCAAAAGATTTGACAAGAACAACTTTAGAGAAGGGAAAGTTTATTTGGGGGCTCATGATTTCAGAGGTCTCAGTCCATAGAGGGTAGCTTCATTCCTTGGGCCTCAAGGTGAGGCTGAACACCATGGTGGAAGACTGTGGTGGAGGGAAGTGGTTCAGGGCACTGTATTCAGGAAGCAGAGAGAGAGATTCCACTGGCCAGATATAAACCGTGTACCATAAAGGCATCCCCCCAGCGACCTCCCTCCTCCAGCCGTACCATACCAGCCTCTGCTTACTACCCAGTTAATACCTATCAGGGGATTAATTCACTCCCTGGGTTAAGGCTGTCAAAACCCAGTCATTTCACCTCTAAGCTTTCTTGCATTGTTTTTTACTCATGAGCTTTTGGTGGTCACCTCACATCTAAACCATAACACATATTTATATAGTTTCAAATTTTCATCTCTAGCAAAAATGTTGAAATGAAACTCTGCACATTTCATTTTTTTTAAAGAGAGAAGGACAGTGTGAGAGAAGCAGAGAGAATCAATTTTTATTGAGTTTTTCACATGGCTTTCCTTGCTCTGACACTTAGTTGTGTACATGGGTTGCTGGGTTTGAACCCGTGTACCTGCGCATTCCAGGCAAGCACCGTAACCACTGAGCCACTGCTCCAGCCCCCTGCACATTTCTATTCGGTCAGGTACACAAAAGTCAAATTGCTGGCATTTTTTGGTTATGTGCATCCTCACTTTGACTATATATTTCTTAATTTTCTCTGACATAGCTACACCAAATAATAAAACCAATGCTGTGTAGAAGAATTCAGATTTCCCCATCATCTTATGAGACTTACAAGGTTTATTTTTTCCAACATTGGCATTTTTGCTATAAAAATTCAGAGGGCATAGTCGAATGGCAGGACAGGATTTAAGATTTCCTAGACAACAGGTAATTGTGGAAGAGTATAGAGAAATGGTAGCTGAAAAACGAGTAGGTATTTGAATAGCTTTGAATGGATTCAGAATACAGTAAAGCTGCCACAGAGACTGTGATGATGTCAGGAGTGAGCAGAGGGGATGAGAGTTCCACCTCAGCTCTGTCTATTTAACAGGATGCAGGAGTATACTGCAGGGCTTATAGGTAGGTATTGGCCAACCCTTAGGCAGGTTGTTGGGTTATTTTGCTGCAATGTAAGAAAAGCAATCAAGGTGAATGTCATGCCTTCTGGGAGGGAAAGAGTGTTCCAAAACCGAATTGATTACAGAAAATTGTTGGTGAATGGATTGTTTTTAACTATTCTGCTATTGTTCTGAGGCATTTCTGAGATTAATTTTTGTATCATAAATAGAGAAAAAGAAGCTATATTCAGAAAAAAGAACAGATATTTAAAATCAAGATCATCAAGAAATGAATGACTGGCTTTGGAAAAGATACCTAATGTAGGGACTGCCCCACATTTTTTGTTGGTAACAAGTCATCCCATTATTAAATTATGAAAGACTATTGGAGTTTCACTACTGCCTGAAGACAATTAATACTGGCATGTAAGTTGCTTCCTTCAGACTTAAGGTGATAGAAAGTTTCCTTCTAAGACCTGGCAAGAATCAATATCTGCCTACAAAATGAGTATTATGATAGGGAATGGAAAGAACAGAAATCAGAGATAAAGGATGTATATTTTCAAGTCCCACTAAAGTAACATTATACCTTATTACTATATTAACAGAATTACAAATGTGTGTGGGATTACATAAAAAAGATTATGTACTGCCAAAGTTATTCAATAATTTCTATAATTAGTTCAATTACTACCCCACAACAGTGTCCAACAAGTTTTTTAAAAATCCAGTATTGTATCATTTTTTTACATACCCATGCTAATTAAATCCTGGTGGAAAGAAATAAGTAAATAAAGTAACTCAAATGTCAAATTTAGATGACATTTAAAAATTTCATAAGCTAACAAATTATTACATACCATTCATTTACAAGTGGTTTTGTCAATGACTGTTAAGATGTCCATAGTAAACTAATGTTTTTCTGAAACACTAGTAGAGTTTTTGTCATTATAAAAAAACAACTCAAGCTCTTTTTCATAGCATGCTGTAGGAAATGAGTTGCATCAAGATGAATTGAATATCTCCTTCCCAGCCACTGGCTGAGAAGAAATTATTGATATAGATATCAGCTCAAACTTAAATTTTTAAGAGAAGCACATGGCCACAGAAGTTGCTGCTGATGCTCTGGGTGAAGAATGGAAGGGTTATGTGCTTAAATATGTGGTAGGAATGGGGTAGTTTTCCCCATGAAGCGGAGTGTTTTGACCCATGGCCTTTTCTACCTGCCACTGAGTAAGGTGTGTTCTTGTTAATGACCAAGGAGAATTGCAGAGAGAAAAACAAATCTCTTTAGGGTTGCATTGTGGATGCCAGTCTGAGCAATCTCAACTTGGTTACTATGGAATGAAGGATAATTCTAGACAAAAAGACACTACTGTGACCCAAAGGAGCCTGCAGAATTAATGAATTGTTCAATCTCTTTTTATAGGATGACATCTGCCAATATGTTCTCAGAAAATCCTTAAGTAAGAAAGATAAACAACCCAGGGACAAAGCAAAAAAAATTCAGTCGCTTGCTACTCCACAGTGTCCTGTGTCACAAATGAGTACACACTGCTCTGAATGAACAGCATAAGAAGAAAACTAAGGAAAAGGCTGCTGAATGCACTAAACTTTTGGCCAAGAGAATGAAAGAAGCCAACGAAAAACTCCAGGTATAGATTGTCAAGAGATACAGGCTGTCTTATCTGAGAGTTTCTACTTCTAAGTCTGAGTCCAGTCCAAAAAAAAAAAGAGTTAAGAAATGTTAAAAAATCAGACATGTCCCCAAATTTTAAAAATAAATAAAAACAAGTCAAAGTCATCTGCTCCTTATTCTGCTGAGTCCAAAGAGAGTTTGCTTACAATGGAAATGCACTGTATCTTTCTTTCTCCTGAGTTATAATTGCAATACAAGCCCTCACATAGAAAACTATTTTTAAAAGAAGAATAAAAAGAGAAAAGAAATCCAACACATGATTAAGTTTCAGAATATTTATTACAAAAATAAAAATGTTTAAAGATGGTGAATGACTCTAGTTGCCGAAGTACTTGAGAGTTGAATCCTGCCAATCAGTTGTACAAACGTAGATAAATATTAGTGAGAAGGTCTAAAAGAATCTTGATAACAAATGTTAGTAGCTGCACACTTGTGTATTTGTATAGTGTGCTCACAAAACAGCAAGGCGATTAGTTTAGAGGGATTAGAAGGGAAATTAAATTGGGGAGAGAGTTGGAAATCCTTTTTAGACCGAAAGAGAATGATGAGATTACAATAATCCTTGAATTATTATTCAGCATCTTCATGTTACAGCAAAGTGAGAAAAAGACATATAGCTTAATGAATGAAGTAGTTAAAATGTGGGTGATGCCAGGAAGGAAAAATGGTATATTTTCAAGCATCAGCAAGGAAAATGGGAATGAGAATTGTCATGCATTGATAATAGTGATGTCCACAGACAGCATGTGAAGATCAATATATCAGTACTTAGGCAAACTAAATATGCACAGAATCAGGATCCAGCAATTTTATTCCTGAAGAACACACACACACACACACACACACACACACACACACCAATGGTACTTGGTGAAAAAGAGTCACTAGAAGAGACTGAACTGAGGAGTCATTTCTCAGGCATTGAACCCACTTGTGATTGAGGATAAAAAGGAATATTTAGGAACTTAAGAAGATAATAATTTTCCATCTTTTTTTGTATTTTGTACATCTATTACATTCTGACACCATTCTTCAAGTCTTCCGTGACTCTGTTAAAAAGTACAATTTGGTATTAGCCATAGATTTGCATGTATGTGGAAAGGGAAGGATATTCAAATGTGTAATCTGAAGTCAGCACAAGGAATTGATCACCGAGTGGAAAACACAGATGTTTACATGTTGTATAAATAACTTACTTTCCCATCTGATTCTCCACTATTTGGAAAGGACCCCTGACAATCCCACTGCGTTACAAGGCCCTGTGATGGATGCTTGGGCCATCGAGCGGATGTGCATTCCATAACCAATTTCTTTCAGGGTCTATTATACAAGAAGTCAACAAGCCATCAAAATTATTCAGAGTAGGGACTGAAGTGGTAGATCAGAGGTTATGGTGCTTGGCTTGCATGCACCAGGACACATGTTTGTACCCCTGCACCATGTACACAATGAAGTTTCAGAGCAAAGAAAGCCAAATGAAAAACTAAATAAAAATTGATTCTCTCTCTCTCTCTCTTAAAAAAAAAGGGAAAGTAATAAATTATACAAAGAGAAGAAGAGCAGTGGTATTATGCACAGGTACTTTGTGGACATAGACCAAGGTCAGACTGGGAAATGAGGACATTTTTACGTACATTTCTGGAGATCTTGCTAGAAGTCTTAAGAAGAAAAACCAAGAGAAGATGGTGACAGTGTCAGTGAACGAGAACTCTCTTGTGGACATGGGACACCAACAGTGAGAGAAGTGCTATAGTGTGTGGTGGGTGATTTTCTCCCCTAATTCATTAACATCAAAGGAAACAAGCTTATTAACAGTGTTATAAATGAAATCAAACACGTGGTTGGGTGTGGGTGAGCAAGGCAGAAATTTTACTTTGGCCGAAAGAAAAATGCGCGTCTGGCAAGGAAGTGAGGGGTTTTTAATTCCAACCTGACGCAATGCTGCCCTTCGTCCTAATTGGAGGAGCTCAGGTGCAGAGTCTGCGTGATTGGCTGTGATTAGGCGGAGGCAGGTGCAAGAGGAAGTAGGCAGCGACTGGGAGAGAATGGGGGGGGGTGGAAGTCGCTGCACACGTGATGAGGGTCATAGTGATTCCAAGTTCACCAGAAAAAGATAGCTGGGCACCGGAAGGAGTCGTAGGAAAGAGGTGGGCAAACACAGGTGGGTGGACACAGGTGACGGAGTTACTATCTTCAAAGGGGGAAGGGGTATCTAAAATGGAGGTTGTAGATTATACATCACAATCTTTCAAGTTTGACAGAAAAGACACACATCTTACAACAGGGAGCCAGAGCCATAAGCAAGTTGATAGTTATGCACCTCTGGTAGGCAGGGAATTAGCCCAGAGGGGAGGAAGCTGTGCATAATTAACTTAACTCACCCACAGCGGCAAGAG
>PVKS010046479.1:0-13277 GCA_004027875.1 Aplodontia rufa
TTTTTTTTAAGGGGGAGAGAGTGAGTGAGAAACTGAAATACCCACTTCGAGGGACCCCTCCAATCCCACTAGTCATAAGATCCCCCACCCAGTCACGAGAAGGGTTGTCAACCGTTAGCCTTCTGGTTTCTAAGCAGTTCAGCAGTTTCTAAACCTAGGGCATCTGGTCATGAGTCCTGAATCACGCCATGTCACAGGATGTATGGACTTGACTGATAGAATGCCTGACAAACTGTCACCCCATCACCCCCCCAATCCTGTGCTGACCCGTAGGAGAAAAAAAACCTATAAAAACTGCCTGTTTGTAATGCTCAGGGCTCTGGACCATCAACTGATGTAGAGAGCCCATTCGCGGAACGCTTAATAAATATCCTCTTGCTGATTGCATCGACTGGTCTGGTTCCTTGGATCTCGGGGCATTTCCACCCAACAGATAGCATCCCAACTTTGGGGTCTATCATTTGGGGGCTCGTCCGGGGTCCGAGGTGCCCCCAGACCCAACACTGGGATCAATCGGAGGTAAGCCTGAGCTCAAATTTATTCTCACCCCAGGTTTATTCTGTTTATTTTCTGTTTGCGATCGCATTCTGAATCTGAATTTGTGTCTGCGCAGGACCTGTATCTGTATCTGTATCTGTGTCAAGGAGGTGGGCAGACGTGCCCAAAAGCTCCTGACAGCACTCTGGAGCATACTCCGAGAGTGACCTGAAAAAGGAAAGGAAATCATATATTCTTCTCCTCCCTGAGGGGCCCCACTATGGCCGGCAGCTGCCATCTCGGTTTTTAGTTTCATTTTGGTACCAATCTGTAACTGTCTGTCTGTGTCTTGGCTTGTTTGTGATTCTCAGTCTAACCATGGGGCAAAAATTAACTACCCCCCTTAAGTCTGACTTTAGATCATTGAAAAAAAGTGTCTGACCGAGCAAATAACCTCTCGGTCAAAATACACAGAAAAAAATAAAAATCTCTCTGTTCCTCAGAATGGCCCACCTTCGAGGATGGCTGGCCAAGGGATGGGACTTTTAACCTTGAGACTATCTTGCAGATCAGACTGAAGATCTTTTCTCCAGAACCCTGCAGCCATCCAGAACAGGTGCTTTACATCATCACCTGGGAAAGTCTCAGCCAAGACCTCCCCTCATGGGTGAAACCCTTCCTTCCTCCACCGAGGACCCTAAATACACTGCTGACCCCCGGCCATCCACCACACCCCTCGCCACTGCTCCTCCTCTCCCTACTACCACCCCCGCCCAATCTTCCCTCCTCCCCCTAAACGTACCCTCAAAACCCAAGCCCCCAGTTCTCCCCACCGACCAGCAGACCAACCTCCTGCTGCTAGAACCTCCTTCCCCTTACCCACAAGCACCTCAAAACAATCCATCACCAAGCCCACCAGACCCAGCGCCCCCCTCCCCTGACACAACGGAGGCAAATGACATACCTCCAACATCTCCACCCCTGGCCAGCTGATTGTGCCTCAGACGAGAGCAAACCGGTGCCGGGGAAAAAACCTGGATGTCCCAGGCTTTTCCCCTCCGAGCAATAGGGGGCCAATACCAATATCGGCCTTTCTCGGCCTCGGACCTTTACAACTGGAAAACTCATAATCCTTCTTTCTCACAGGACCCCCAAGCCCTGACAGGGCTCATTGAATCCATCCTTATAACACACCAGCCCACATGGGATGACTGTCAGCAGCTCCTGCAAACCCTCCTCACCACCGAGGAGAGACAATAGGTCTACTTGGAGGCCCACAAAAATGTCCTTGGTGATGATGGCAGACCCACCCAATTACCAAACGAGATTGAGGAAGCTTTCCCCCTCACCCGACCTGACTGGGATTACACCACTGTGGCTGGTAGGGAACGACTCCGTGTCTATTGCCAGACTCTCCTTGCAGGTCTCAAAGGGGCCAGCAGACGGCCCACTAATTTGGCCAAGGTACGTGCAATAGTGCAGAGATCAGAGGAAACACCCATCAGGTTTTTAGAGCGATTAATGGAAGGATACCGGATGTACACCCCCTTGGACCCCCTCACTGCAGACCGACAGGCTGAAATTATTATGTCTTTCATAGGCCAGTCGGCTCCCGATATTCGAAATAAGCTTCAGCGGCTGGAACGGTTACAAGGGTATACTCTCCATGATTTAGTTAAGGAAGCTGAAAGGCTCTTCAATAGAAGAGAAACCCCAGAGGAAAAAGAGGAACGTATGCGTAAGGAGCAAGAGGAGAGAGAGGACAGAAGGGATAAACGTCGCAACAGAGAACTGACTAAGATTTTGGCCACTGTAGTCCATAATACAGGGCAGACTAAGATAGAGCAGAAAAAGGACCTGGGAGACAAGAAAAACATTAAAATTAAACAAGACCAATGTGCATACTGTAAAAAAAAAAAAAAAAAGAGACATTAGGTAAAAGATTGCCCAATCAAGGCCGGAAAGGAAAAAACAACCAACTCCATCCCAGTGCTCTCTTTAAAAGACCAAGACTAGGCCAGTCAGGTCCAGGAGCCTCCCCCTGAGCCCTGGGTAACCCTAAAGGTGGGCGGCTGACCAGTGACTTTTCTTGTGGACACTGGAGCCCAACACTCGGTCCTGACAGGGAATGATGGCCCCCTCAGTTCAAAAATTTCATGGGTCCAGGGGGCCACAGGAGGAAAATTTTATAAATGGACAACCGAACGGAAGGTCAACCTTTCAACAGGGCAGGTATCCCATTCATTCCTTTTGGTATCAGACTGTCCATACCCACTGTTGGGTCGGGACCTTTTATAAAAAGTAGGGGCACAAATTCATTTTCACAACAAGGGGGCAACCTCAATCACAGACCCACAAGGGAAATCCCTCCAAATCTTGACCCTAAGCCTGCAGGATGAGCATGGACTCCATGAAAAATTCGTGCCATCATCTGACCAGGTTCCCAGAGGCCTGGGCGGAAACAGGGGGCATTGGCTTGGCAAAATAACAGCCCCCATTGATAATAACTCTAAAACCCCAGGCTACCCCGGTGTCAATTCGGCAGTACCCTCTGCCCAAAGAAGCGCAGCTCAGGATCCGGCCCCATATCCTAAGGTTACGGCAAGCTGGCATCCTGACCCCCTGTCAGTCACCATGGAACACACCCCTGCTGCCGGTAAAAAAGCCTGGCACCAATGATTACCGGCCAGTGCAGGACCTAAGAGAAGTTAACCATTGGACTGAGGACATTCATCCTACTGTACCAAATCCTTATCATTTACTCAGCACACTGCCTCCCAGCCACACATGGTATATGGTGCTAGATTTAAAGGATGCATTCTTTTGTCTCAGACTTAGCCCCACGAGCCAGCCCCTTTTTGCATTTGAATGGAAGGACACAGAGACTGGATTCTCAGGCCAACTGACCTGGACACGACTGCCCCAGGGATTCAAAAATTCCCCGACGCTGTTCAATGAAGCCCTGCATCAGGATCTGGCTGACTTTCGAGTGGCTCATCCGGATTTAACCCTCCTCCAATATGTGGACGACCTACTACTGGCAGCCACCACCAAAGAAAGCTGCCTGCAAGGTACGGAGGCCTTACTAACTAAACTGGGAGGACTGGGATATCGTGCTTCAGCTAAAAAGGCCCAAATATGTCAGCCTCGGGTCACATACCTGGGATATCTCCTAGAGGGAGGACAAAGATGGATGATAGAAGGACGCAAACAAGCATTGATTCCCCCTCCTAAGACTGCCCGACAAGTCAGAGAATTCCTAGGGACTGCCGGCTTCTGCAGACTATGGATACCTGGGTTTGCAGAGATGGCGGCTCCATTATACCCTCTGACTAAGGCTAACTACCCCGTTGCTTGGGGAACCAAAGAACAGCAGGCCTTTGATACCATTAAAAAGGCCTTACTGACTGCCCCTGCCCTAAGCCTGCCAGATATGACAAAGCCATTCACATTGTACGTGGATGAAGCTCATGGGATTGCAAAAGGAGTTCTGACTCAGGAATTAGGACCATGGAAAAGACCCGTGGCATACTTTTCAAAAAAATTAGACAATGTGGCAGCCGGATGGCCTCCATGCCTCCATATGGTCACCGCCATAGCCACACTCATAAAGGACTCCGACAAACTCACATTGGGCCAACCCCTCACCATCATAGCACCTCATGCTATAGAAACTGTCATCAGACAGCCACCTGATCAATGGCTCTCAAACGCCCGGGTCACACACTATCAGGCCTTATTGCTAAATCCTGAACACATTAAATTTGGGGCAGCCACAACTCTCAACCCGGCAACCCTGCTCCCGGAGATGAAACCTAGCTCAGAGGTGCCCCACGACTGCCATCAAATCCTAGCAGAAGTGCACGGGACGAGACAGGATTTGACTGATCTAGTCCTGCCAGACGCTGACTACACCTGGTACACCGATGGAAGCAGTTTCCTCCATCAGGGGGAAAGAAAGGCTGGTGCGGCGGTGGTAGATCAGGACTCCACCATTTGGTCCTCAGCCTTGCCTCCAGGTACGTCCGCTCAGAAGGCTGAACTCATTGCTCTAACACAAGACTTGAAAGCGGCCCAAGGTAAGAGAGCCAACATCTGTACAGATAGCAGGTATGCTTTTGCCACAGCTCACATACATGGGGAAATATACCAGAAGAGGTCTCTTAACCTTGGCAGGAAAAGACATTAAAAACAAACAAGAAATCCTAGACCTCCTACAGGCACTACACTTGCCAAAAGCCCTAAGCATCATCCACTGCCCAGGACACCAGAAGGGAGATGACCCTATAGCCCAGGGAAACAGAAGGGCAGATGAAGCTGCAAAAGCAGCTGCACTGGGGACGCAGCTCCTCTCGCTCCAGACACCAGAGGAGCTAGCAAATACCCCTGCCCCCCCCAAGGATGACTTATACAGAACAGGATGAAACATACTTGCGACAACTGGGGGCCACATATGATGAACCCTCCCGTTCCTGGAAATACCAGGATCGAATAGCTTTGCCCAAAAAAATGGCACAGATCTTGTGGCGGATCTTCATTGCTGGACTCACCTAGGACACAAAAAACTTAAGACTCTTCTAGACAGGGAAGAACAATTCCTTTTCTTCCCCAACCTGGACTCTCTAATTAAAACAGTCACCAGTACCTGCGTTCCCTGCGCAAAGGTAAACGCGGGACGCCAAAAGTTGCCAGATGGAGTCAGAGTAAAAGGGCTATGACCAGGTACTCATTGGGAGGTTGACTTCACTGAAGTCCGTCCTGCCCAATATGGACTAAGATATCTCCTAGTTTTCACAGATACTTTTTCAGGTTGGACCGAGGCGTTCCCTACAAAACATGAGACAGCTCAAATAGTCATCCAAAAGATTCTGAAAGAGATTTTTCCCCGGTTTGGTCTACCTAAGGTAATCGGGTCTGATAATGGCCCAGCTTTCGTCTCCCAGGTAAGTCAGGGTTTGGCCAAAATGTTGGGGACTAAATGGAAATTACATTGTGATTATAGACCCCAGAGTTCAGGTCAGGTAGAAAGAGCTACTAAAACAATTAAAGAGACCTTAACTAAATTAGCAATAGAGACTGGCGTTAGAGACTGGGTCACCCTACTACCTATGGTTTTGTTCCGGCTACAAAATACCCCTGGCCCATTCAGACTCACCCCTTATGAAATCCTCTACAGAGGACCACCTCCCATTACAGACATTCTGGGACCCGCTTTTGACCTTAATCTTTCTATTACTTCCCCCGGCCTACAGGCCCGACTACGGGCACTCCAACTGATCCAGAACCAGGTTTGGGAACCCCTAGCAGCCATCTACCAGACCAAACCTCCTGCAATCCCGCACAAGTTCCAGATTGGGGACCTGGTCTATGTCAGACAACACCGATCAAAGACCCTAGAGCCTCACTGGAAGGGATCTTATACCATCCTGCTGACTACCCCAACCGCCGTGAAGGTTGATGGGATCACCGCCTGGGTCCACGCCTCTCACCTCAAGCCGGCTCCAGCGGAGGCAGAACCACCAGCCACCACAGCCAGATGGAGACTGCATCGCACCCAAAATCTTCTCAAGCTAAGACTTTCCAAATTGTCTTGACTGCCCTGACTTTCCTAACCCTTTTCCTCCCAACCCCTATCTTGACACAGCCACATTCCCGCGCACCTTCAATTTGAAGATTCAAATTATTCCCAAAGAAAAGGGGGGAATGAAATACCCACTTCAAGGGACCCCTCCAATCCCACTAGTCATAAGATCCCCCACCCAGTCACGAGAAGGGTTGTCAACCGTTAGCCTTCTGGTTTCTAAGCAGTTCAGCAGTTTCTAAACTTAGGGCATCTGGTCATGAGTCCTGAATCATGCCATGTCACAGGATGTATGGATGTGACTGATAGAATGCCTGACAAACTGTCACCCCATCACTCCCCCCAATCCTGTGCTGACCCGTAGGAAAAAAAAATCTATAAAAACTGCCTGTTTGTAATGCTCAGGGCTCTGGACCATCAACTGATGTAGAGAGCCCATTCGCGGAACGCTTAATAAATATCCTCTTGCTGATTGCATCGACTGGTCTGGTTCCTTGGATCTCGGGGCATTTCCACCAGATAGATAGCATCCCAACTTTGGGGTCTATCAAAACAATCTTTTTTTTTGAGACAATCAATTTTTATTGAGTTTCTCACATGGCTCTCGTTGCTCTGACACTTAGTTGTGTATATGGGTGCTGGGGTTTGAACTTGAGTACTTGTGAATGCCGGGCAAGCACCGTAACTGTGGAGCCTCTGCTCCAGCCCCAAGAGAATCAATCTTACTTATTTCTATCTGTCCTTTGCTTCACTGACACTTAATTGTGTGTGGTGCTGGGGTTTGAACCTGGGTCCTTGCGCATGCCAGGCAAGTGCTTCAACTGCTGAGCCACTGCTTCAGTCCCTCCCCAGCCCATTTTTATATTTTATTTTGAGACAGGGTCTTGTTATGTTCCTTAGGGCCTCACTGAGTTGCTGGGGTTGGCTTTGAACTTATAACCCTCTACTGGGATTATAGGTGTGTGCCACTGTAGCTGCTCTTGAAGCCAGAAGTTTTGACCCCAGAATTGCATATAACCATTCTTTATGCAGTCAGTAGCTTTATGACTGCATAACAGATTCTAGAATGAGAATCCTGGAAATGAGTAGACCTAGAACCACTCCTCATTTGCCTTCTGCTGTTCGACTTACCCAGAAGGATAATTTTAAACTGGGCAAAAGTCTTTTGTTGTGGAAGGATTTGAGGCTATTTTTGATAGCTTTTTTTTTTCACGTTATATCTCCAGCTCTTTCTTTGTTTCCCTTTCCCTCACCTAGCCCTTATCTATCCTAAATCATTTATTAGTTTGTTGGTTAATTAGATTTAAGAGTTTATTTTTTTTCTGTGAAATAATCAAAAGAAGGTTGCCATCTAGGCACTGAAGATTTCCAATCATACAGAAACTTGCATATACCATGGTAATGTATTCCAATTTCCTTATTAGTGCAGCTTCTTTTTCTTCTTCTTTTTTAAGAAGGGGGAGAGTGTGTGTGTGTATGTGTGTGTGTGTGAGAGAGAGAGAGAGAGGGAGAGAGAGAAAGAATCAATTTTTTTTTTCATCTGGCATTTGTTTTTCTTCCACTAGTTCTGTACATGGTGCTGGGGTTTGAACCTGGGGCCTCACACATGCCAGGCAATCTCTCTACCGCCGAGTCACTGCTCCAGCCCCACCGTTTCCTTTTCTTTTTTTTCTTTTTTAAAGAGAGAAGGACAGTGAAAGAGAGACAGTCAATTTTTATTTAATTTTTCACATGGCTTTCATTGCTCAGATACTTAGTTGTGTACGTGGGTGCTGGAGTTTCAATTTGTGTACTCCCGCATGCTGGGCAAGGACTGTGGCCACTGAGCCACCGCTCCAGCCCCCCACAGTTCCCTTCTTACCTGAGGAAAGAA
Source organism: Aplodontia rufa (assembly GCA_004027875.1). Lineage (NCBI taxonomy): Eukaryota > Metazoa > Chordata > Mammalia > Rodentia > Aplodontiidae > Aplodontia > Aplodontia rufa. The sequence goes on from PVKS010046479.1 coordinate 7,932, forward strand.
GTGAACTTTGAATGCCTGAGAGTCCGCTGCAACCCCCTCAGGGCACTCTAGGAGACAGATAAGTACCAGGCTGGCTCCGAAATGGAAGAGCAGTGTAAGAGCAGACTGGCAATTGCAGCCTTCCAAGCTGCTGTTGAAGCGGGTCCCACCCATGAGAAGTCGGGAATGTTCTCAAAAGTCAAAGAGCAGCGAAAAGAGCCCAGGAATTGGAGCCTTACAGCCTCACTAGGAACCCAGGACCAGTGTTTGCTCCTCTCTGAGCCTCAGTTTCCCCAGCTGGGGGACAAAATTGATGTCCTACTATTGCTATCTTCATAGGTTTCTCCGGGCTGTGACACATTATAACTTTTTTTATTTAAGAGACCTTTTAAAAATCTTTTTTGAGGGCTGGGGTGGTGGCTCAGCAGTTGGAGCGCTTGCCTGGCATGTTCAAGGACCTGGGTTTGAACTCCAGCACCACGCGCACAACCCAGTGTCCAAGAAACAAAGGCCAGATGAAGAAATGAGTAAAATTGATTCTATCTTTCTTGCGCTCTCCATCTCTCTCTTTAAAAAATTAAAAAATAAAAATCTTTTTTGAGGCCTGGGGGTGTAGCTCAGTGGTAGAGCACTTGAACTGGCATGTCCCAGGCTCTGGGTTCAGTCCCCAGCACAGCAAAAAAAAAAAAGAACAAGGGATTCATCTTGGCTTATGTAAGTTATACATGTTCACTGGAGAAAATTTGGAAGATGAAGTATAAAGAAGGAAATCACCTGTTACACGCCCACAAGCAAAAACTGTCATGGGCTTTTCCACGCATACTCTGTGGGACCTCAGGGTGCGAGCCGTTTCATAACCTGCTTTCTTCCTGGTTGTCCAGCCTGCCGCCGCCTCACTGAACTGTCCACGCTGCCCTGTGTTCACCTGGGCCCCTGGGCAGGAGGGGTTGTCTCCCTTTGCGGTCAGCAGCAGTGGGAAGCAGCTCTTCCCTGTTCTTAGTAACTGCACCTCTTGTAAATTCTTAGGGCCAGGTGCTCACGTGGCTGCCCGTAGAAACATTTCCAGGGCCCTAGGGGAGAGTGGGGCGGGTGTCCAGCCTGTCCTGTCTGTAGCCGCAGGACAGCCCCATCACAGAACCTGTGGGGCATCACCCCGAACTCCAGGGTTGCAGGTGCCTGTGTCCTGGGAGCAGTGGCCTTCAGGGAGCTGTGTGCATGCCCAGGACCTGGAAAGTGCCTGGGCGTCCTGAGCTGCGTCCCGCCAGGGTGCACTTCTGGAAGCCCACGTTGACATTGACCATGTTTGAAGGAGACTTGGACACACCCATTTAACCCTGTGGAACCCAGAGGAAGGGTTCCCTGGACTGAAATGTGGCATTTCTTTCTTTTCTTTTGGGTACCAGGAATTGAATTGAACTCAAGGTCACTAAACCACTGAATTACATCCCCAGCCCCCCTCCCCCACTTTAAATATTTTATTTTGCAACAGGATAGCACTAAGTTTCTTAGGGCCTAAGTTGCTGAGACTGAATTTGAACTTGTGATCCTCCTGGCCTTAGCCTCCCTAGTTGATGGGATTACAGGTGCTCATGCTGCATTGCTAAGTAGCATTTCATTGTTTGGATTTACCACAGTTTATTTTTAAATTAATTCACTGGTTGATGGGCAGTGTGGCTTTTATGATTAGAAATTTTTTTGTTTGTTTGTTTTCTAGAAAGACTTTCCCTTTTTCTTATTTTGGTAATCTAATTTTAATTATAAATGATCATGTACACTTGTGATAATAATGTTATTAGATCAAGAAAAATAAATAGGGCTGAGAATGTGGCTCAGTGGTAGAGTGCTTGTCTAGTATACAAGAGGCCCTGGGTTCAAACCCCAATACTGTAAAAAAAAAATAATAATAATAGGTAATTTGCAAAAGAATATATTCATCCTTGTATACTACTTTATTTTCGTTTGACTTCTAAATGTTAATATCTACTTTTAGCAGGTGGGTATATAAAAGTTCATTGTCATCACATTTTATAGCTCAAAAGAATTAATCAAATATCTGACCCAGTGAGGTTGCTGAAGCTCAGAGGGGTCGTGAGAGAAGCTGCTTGAGACTGGGCAGTTTCGAAGGAAGTTTTCCACTAGGGTCCAGATCTCTGACTCACTCTCTTACATTTTTGCTGTACTAGGCTGTTTCTCAAGTGCTTGAGTGCTAATTAGTCCAAAGAAAAAAAGGTTGTAGTTGTACCAATTCCCTTAATATAAGTAAAATGAAACTTGTTTTTAAAAAAGACTTGCTTTGGAAAATTATAAACAAATAGAATGGCATTTAATGATGATCCTCAACTGGGGTCAGTTTTGCCCTCCAGTGTTTCACATGTCTAGAGACATTTTTGATTATTAAAGCTGAAGGGGCCACTGGCGATCACCAGGAATTCTGAACATTTTAGAATACATGGAAAGTACCCCCACCCCACTAAGAATTATCTTGCCCACAATGTCACCAGTGCCCAGTTAAGAAACCCTGGTATTGATATGAAGTGAGCTCCATGTATTCAACAGTTCAATGGGCATTCTCTTTATTTCCTCCTCCAAGAAACAAATTTAGTATACTGTATCATTTAATCTCTAAAGCTTTTAGAAGAAATACTGCCTTTTAAAAATATAATTAGTACCTTTGTTATATACATATAAGGTCAGTGTTCAAGTTAGAATCCAGGGGCTGGAGCAGTGGCTCAGCGGTTATGTACTTGCCTGGCATGTGGGAGGCATAGGGTTCAAACCCCAGCACCACATGCACAATGAAGTATCAGAGCAATGAAAGCCACATGAAAAATTAAATAAAATGTGATTCTCTCACTATTACTCTCTCTTTTTAAAAAAAAAAAAGTGTCACTCTTGACCAGCGAGGCAACAATAAAAGAGGAAACAGGTGGGTTCAGCACGCAGAGCTTTAGTCTTTCTTCTCTTCTTCCTCCTGGAGATCTCTCCGGAAAGAGATCAACAGTGTCTTTTATACATTCTAATAGCCAATCAACATAAAGCTACACCACAAGTGGCCAATAGGATGCCTGTTACTAGGCAGACAGATGGAAAACAGTGTCCAATGCCTGATCAGTTGAACATGTCAGCCGTTAAGGAGAAACCCTGTAGCAACTGCCACTGCCCTTTGGCTCTCAGCCAGGCGCCATCTTTGCTCTTAAATCCCCACATGGCCCTCGACAAGTTAGAATCCAACTTGAACCCATGTATTACAATTGGCTAATATGTAAAATAGGATACTTTTTTTTTTAAAGAGCGGGACAGAGAGAGAGAAAATCAATTGTATTTAGTTTTTCACGTGGCTTTCGTTGCTCCCACACTCTGCTGTGTACATCATGGTGCTGGGGTTCGAATCTGGGTACTTGCGCATGCCAGGCCAGCCTTGTAACCACTAAGCCACTGCTCCAGCCCAATGGGATGCTTGTTAAAGGCAACAAGATGTCTGTGTTTTAGTTTATGTTGTGCATTTGGCTTGTATAGAAACCTATGGACATAGCCTGTTTCTGTACTGGCAAAACAAGAAACACGTTTAACATTTGAATTTCAAAGAATTTTTATTTTATTTTATTTTTTTTACTTATTTATTTTATTTTTTTAAAGAGAGAGGGACAGTGAGAGAGACAAAGAAAGAAACAACTTTATTTAGTTTTTCACATGGCCTTAGTTGCTCTAACACCTAGTTGTGTACATGGTGCTGGGGTTTGAACCCGGATCCTCGTGCTTGCCATGTAAGCGCTGAAACCACTGAGCCACCGCTCCAGCCCTGAATTTCAAAGAATTTAACACTGTATAAGCCTGGGTTATCAGCTGAAGGACCAGAGGCTCCAGAGCTTTGCCACATATTTCTTTAACAGCTCTAGATATGTGTGCATCCTGTACCTCTTATTAGTTAATGCAAAGAGTCATCAAAATTTCTTCTGTGAAATAGATAAGCTGATGATGTTATTGTCTAGCCAACTGTCACTTTGGTGTGACTGAATGAACCTGTTGAGCAAATTGGAGTGCTGTTGGAGACTGAAGCCAACATGACCCTTGGCTGGATGCCAGAGAAAAGTATTAGTAGTAAACAACTCTGCAAGAGGCCCAGCTGGCTTGCAACTTCCTGAGTAATTAGCAAACTGCCTGACCACATACTAAGCTATTTGGCTGCTCTATTGTTGCAAGTGATAGATTATTTTGTTCTGTGTCCCTATTGAGAGTTTCTAACAAATTAATACTGGGAATACAGGGAAATAGGAGAGGTAGAGAGAAGAAGAAAAGCCTTGGCAGTAGAAGCAGGGACTTTAGTGAGAGGAGATGTAAAAGCTTTGCCTCTAGAGAGATGGATAAAATAAAGTGTTTGGAGAACTTAAAATAGAAGGAAGAAAAATAAAGAAGCACCTGAAGCACCAGAGCTGTTGTCCTGTCTCTCTGCGGGTAGGGAGTGTGGCAGAGTGCCTGCTATGTGTATGACACTGGGCTAGGTGCTGCATAGGATATGCTATGTAACTAGGAATCAGACTTTTCCTGCTCTTTAGGTCTTGCTTGTCCCTGCAGAAGAAACTACATGGAGCTCTGAAACTAGTTTACAAATCCCAAATTTGAGCAAACATTTGAATTACCTAGAGGATTGTTAGAGTGCTGGTTTCAGGGCCTTGTCCCCAGACCTTGGTCCCTACAGTTGAGGCTGAAGACATTGCATTTCTAAAAGTTCCCAGGTAATGTTGATGCTACAGGTACTAGGACTACACTTGCTGGGCTGGGGATGTAACTGGGTGCCTAGCATGCATGAAGCCCTGGGTTCAGTCCCCACAAGAACCTCTCCACCCCTCACCACACATACATACAAAATCACTGCTCTAGTATTCAGTGAAGGCTTGTTAGCTAGATTCTGTGGGTGCTTATGTGCACAGTATTGGGGATTAAACCGAGGATGCTTCCCAGCCCTTTTTATTTTATTTTTTATTTTGAGAGAGGATCTCATTGAGTTGTTCAGAGTCTTGCTCAGTTGCTGAGGCTGGCCTCAAACTTGTGATCCTCCTGCCTGTCTCCCAGGTAGCTGGGATCAGAGGCATTAGCTGCTGTGCCTGGCTGTACTATAACACTGGAAGAGAGATTTCCGGTAGATTTAATGGAGTTTTCAGGTTCTATGGTTTTTAAAAATCCAGTTGTTTGTTTATTTTGTTTATTTTTTCGGTACTGGGGTTTGAACCCAGGAATGCTTAACCACTGAGCCGCATTCCCATCCTTTTTATTTTGAGACATGGTCTCACTGAGTTGCTTAGGGCCTCACTAGGATGATGAGGCTGTTTTGAAATTGTGATCCTCCTTCCTCAGTCTCCCAAGTCATTG
>PVKS010046480.1:0-13278 GCA_004027875.1 Aplodontia rufa
TGAGCATCTGTCATGAATCTGAATGTCCATAAGAACATAGATATTCCAAGTCCCCCACAACCCCACATGACTGTCCTCAGGGTTCCAGGGCTTTTTTGGAGGGAGCCCTGTAAGGGAGTTAGAAAATTCTGACCCTGACTCTGGCCTTCATTCATGTCCTTGGCCTTCACTTTCTTTAGCAAGATGAATGGACTAACCAAGACAACTCTAGGCTCTCTCCCAGCTCTAAAAAATATCTGTGAGACTGTAGCCTTTGTAGATAGCACTCAAAATGGCCCCTGGAAGGGTAAGCTCCGAGATGAGCGACCCTGAATTGGAAAACAAAGAGCCCCATCGCCTTGCCCTCCCCAATCATTCCACAAAGCCAAATGCTTTAGTATCAGACTACAGGTAAGACAGAGAGACCGAGATGGAGATGGAGGGCTGGGCGGGAAGCAGAGGCTCCTGTCAACTCCTGCCCTGAGGGTGAAGTTGTTTTGTGAGCTTTTGTAGGTCTCAAACTTTCCAGTTTCCAGAACTACCAACTCCTTGACCGACCATTCCTTCAGCTGCTTCTGTGCGACTGAGGAGCTGCGCTGAGCCTAAAAGCTCCTTTCTAAACCTCATTGCTAAAGCTCACTGCCTACATCCCAGGCCCTGAGGACATTAACAAGGGTCAGGTGTGGGATCCAGGCAGTCTGGCAGCAGTTGCTAAGCAACAAGGGATGGCCAGGCCTTCAGCCCTGCTCTGGCTCATCAGGGAGTGCAAGGCCCCACCCCTAGCTCACTTGGATTCCTCATTTACACTGAGCTCTTTAAAAGCTAGCAAGTGTTCTCCACAAACCCGCTCCTGCCAGTTCCAACAGAAGCCAGTCGGCTGGGATGAGCCCAATCTCCCCATGCAATGGACTGAATGTGCCTGATGGGTGGAGTGCCTTGGAAAGGGGAGCTGCACAGGGTCTCTGAAGGCCACCCGACCATTGTCAAAGACCTTTCTTGAGCCCTGTAAAAACACTCAGAATCAGAGTGGCCTGACTTATTTTTGTCCAATTTTCTTTTCTTGGTGGCTCAAATGCCCTGGCAAGCTCCTATGGGCTCAACAGACCACAGGAAGTGGAATGAGCCCCACTCGCTAGGAAGGGCAATCTCAGGGCAGAAGATGAGTCAGAGAACTGAGCTCTCTGATTCACAGGCCCCCTGGGAGGGAGCAGCAAGAAGCAGGACCCTAAGATGAAGAGACCACGGAGGTGGGCCAGCAGAGTGTCAGGGAGGCGAACTGTAGACCAACCTTAACATGGTGCTCCTGGATCACGATGTGTCCAGACAAGGACAGTAACTAGAGGATGTCAGTCTGGTATGTGAGCAGAGGCTGCAAGGACCCAACCGCAGAGGACCTGGGGCTTGGGTTGTATTAGAAGACAACACAGATGGAAAACCATCTGGCAGGTCCTCAGAAAGTCAGACATAGGATTACCATATGACCATGCCACTGAACTGTGAAGTAGAAGCCCAAAAGAATTGAAGACAGAGACTCAAACAACTATTTGGACCAGAATTTTACAGCAGCTACTCACAATAACCAGAGGGTGGAAACAACTCAAACGACCATCCACAGATGAATGGATAAACAAAATGTGGGATATGTGTACAGTGGAATATTAGTCAGCCATAAAAAAATAAAGTGCTGATGAATCTCAAAAACATGCCAAGTAGCCAAAAGGTTACGAATCGCATGATTTCTTTTCTATGAAATGATGAGAATAAGTAAATCCTCAGAGACAGAATGCAGACTCTCACCAGAGACTGGAGGTCGAGAAGGGAGAAATGGGGATTAACTGTTCAATGGATACAGCATCTCCTTTCTGGGTTCCAAAAAGTTTTGGAACTGGACTGTGAACATACTAAATGCCACTGAGTTATTCACTCTAAAATTGTTACTTTAAGCTGGATACAGTGGCTCACAGGTAATCTCAGCTCTTTGGGAGGTTGAGGCAGGAGGATCATAAGAAGTTTCAGGCCAACCTGGGCAACTTAGCCCCTGACCCAAATTAAAACAAACAGGGCTGGGGTTATAGCTCAGTGGTAGGCTGCTTGTCTAGCATGCATGACACCCTGGGTACCATCCCCAGTGCTGGGGGTTTATGGGGGTTGATTCCTTTCATATTATGTGACTTTCACCTTAGCTCTTTTTAAGAAATTAAGATAACACAGGGAACTCTTGACTCCCATGAGAAGCCCAACTATACACAAGTAGACAGAGAAACTGAGAAATTTCAATATACATTTATATGCTTGTTTCTATCTAATCCATGGGCATGATGCAGAGGAGACACGAGAGCAGGGAGTGGACGAAGAGGGGAGATGCTGGACTAGGATCAGTATTAACTTACTTTGTCAATATCCCTGCATGCAAGAATATGTAACAACGATTCCCTCCAATACATAAGACTATGTCGAACAAATAAAAAAATCATAAAAAATAAAAGATAACACAGATTCCATGGGCATGCCTGAGATGGGTTATGGCACAGAAAACAGGCAGCATGGGATCTTGGGAACCGCAGGGCACTCCAGCACTGGCCACCTATGGTGACAGAGGCAGCATCCCTGCTGCTCCTAACTGGGCATGAAGCCTCCTCCTTCGTGCACGGTCAGAGCCCCAGGAACAGAATCCTGCAGCTCTGAGCGTCTCCCAGGTTTTGGACTAGGAGTTCCCGGCAAGAACCTTTTCTTTCTTTCCCCGCGTTTTTCGTTGGTGCATTACAGTGGTGCTGAATGATGGGATTTGTTGGCACATATTCACACTCTCACACTATATAGCGATATAATTCAGCCAATAAAACTCGGCAGCACTTCCCCACCTCCCTTCCTCCCACCCCTGGTCTCCATTTGATCTTCATCAGATTTCCCTCTTCCGTTCTTTTCCATTTTTCTCTAGCTTCACAATGAGAGAAATCACACGGCCCTTGACTCTGAGTGTGATTTATTTCTCCTAACAGAATGCTCTCTACTTCCGTCCATTTTCTTGCAAATGACTTAATTTCGTTTTTCTCTGTGACTGAATCACACTCGGTTGTGTGTGTAGACCATGAGTTCTTCATCCGTTCTCCTGCTGACAGACACCCAGGCTGGCCCCACAGCTTGGCTGCTGGGAATGGAGCTGGGGAGGAGCCTTTCAATTTGGAGGCCCTCACGGGAATGAGGGGAATCCTCCAGGATGCCCAGGGAAGGACAAGAGAGAAATAAGGCCAGGAGGTCAGCCCAAGTACACCTGCCAGAGCCCTGTCCCCTGCGGCTCCTGATCTCCTTGACAACATCCGCCTGTCAGTGCTGCCCAGAACATTACACTTCCACATGTGTGGGTGAAAGAAGAAAGGCGTGCAAGCTTGCTCACGTACGACCAGAGGATCTAGGTTCAGAGCAAAGGCCCCATCTTCCCCCAGTTCCCACCAGCTCTGCTTGCCTAGAGAACACGCACAGGGGCCACTGAGGACCTCGACCTGGGATTTTGCAAAAGGTGTTGGCATCATTGTTCAGCATCATGCCGTTGCAGCTGGACAGAGATTAATGAGATTCTTCCTTAGGAAACCAAAAGGTTGACTTCCCTTTCTATCGGTTGTGCTCCAAAATGCCCACCCTGCCCCATCCAGCCCTCCCTTTGTAAAAGGAAAAAATAACAATAGGAAATCTACTTCTCTCCAGCTGAATTTATTTTGGACTTCATAAAATGCTAATATTAGTTCTGCCTCTCCTATTACTTCTCTCATTATGAGGCTTTTCTACAGAAATTAAAGAATTCCTTTTGCATTACAAAAACAAAATAACAAACAAAACCCAGTGGTCAATTTTAAAGAAGGAAGATGATGACAGAGGACCACAGAAATCCCTGGTCAGGAGAAATGAGGTTGTCCTCAAGGGTCAGAGCTAAAAATACAATGCAGAGATTAAAGCATAAAGGAAATTTGCATTTTGCTGAATATTAGGACAAACCCTTTTCTGCCCGAGCCTGCACGAGGAACTCTTTTTGAAATCAGATCGTGACACCATCAAGGACTTTTAAGAAATCCTCTATCATCCAATAATAACATTAAAATTAACTTGGTGGTTTTAACAAAATACTAAGGGAGCCTTGCCAATTACTAAAGAGGAAATGTACTGAGTCATTTTTTTATAGAAAGAAATGAAGAATCTTGATTGTCTCAGAATCATTGCAGTGTTCCAATCTCAATGAAAAGTGGAGATGGAATAAAATTTTTAAATATGATCCATGCCAACCCTGCTTAAAATAGGCATAAACTGCAGTCCTACCTAATAGCGTGTCCTACAGAGGTAATAGGTCAGCTCTACCAGCACAAATCCTGGCCAAAATGGAATTCTTCAAAAGCAAACTCTTGGCTCGGATCACATAGTTTCAACATGGTGTACAATATGGAAATGTTATCAAACAAGAGTGCTAATGAAAGTTTATCAACTACCCTATTGATGAGTTTGGCTATATAAAAACCAAAAATCGTAAGCTTCTAAGGGTGAAACAATGCATACAAGCGAAATCAAAGGAAAATTATAAATGGGGGGGATGTTTCAACACAAGGGACAAAGGAGTAATTTCCTTCATTAACAAAGAGTTGTTACAAATCAACAGAAAAAGAAAAAAGTTCAACCCAAAAGGAAATAAGGGAAAAAAATCACCGTAGACACCTCATAAGGAACGTTTTCCTCATTCACAATTTCAAAAAGGCAAAGAGAAGGCTGGGGATGTAACACAGTGGTACAGTGCTTGCCTAGCATGTAGGAGGCCCTGACTTGGATCCCAGCACTGTAAAACAATAATAAAAATAAAAATGCAAAAAAAACCCCAATAAGGTAACAATGCTTTACATATCAATTAACACGCACACACACATAGTGAATTTGGAACTCCAGTGCTGATAAAAATGAGTAAACAGGCATTCTCATATGCTGTCAGTAAATATGCAAAATTGTTCAAACTTTTAATGACAATTTAGCAATACTAATTAGAACTTATGTGGATGGTATGTGGGGGTGTGGCCAGTGCAAAACTATTACAACAAAAAAAATTGAAAACAATGTGCTTCAGTAAGGATATAACTGAATATATAAATATTCAGACAGTACGAGTTCGCTTTCCATTTTAAGATACAGTAATACGTTCCAAACAGATTAAGGAAAAAGTTGCGGAACAGAGTGCATAGGATAATTTAGTGTTTATATTAAATATTTACATGTGAGTGTAAGTATTCACATAGCATTCATATATTTTTATGTGTACAGAGAAAAAAAAGAAAAGCTATATCAAATTGTGAACAGCGACTAGTGCAGAGGTATAAAATTAGCAGAAGTGGAGAGAGGGTAGGGTAAGATAAGTTCACCCGTAGGCCTTTTCCACCACGTTTGCACAGGTTATTAATGCTCTAGCAGTTTGATGGTTACTGTAAAAGGGTTAATGAAGATGCTTTCACACACAAGTTAAATGCAAGTTAATAAAATTTGCTTTATGTAATTATTTGTCAAGAATTTAAAGTGTCATTGACTAACTCTTCAGGAAAACACTGGGAATCAGAACAGGGATTCATCAGGCTTTTGTGGTAAGGTTACCAGATTTAGCAAATTAACATGTAGGATTCCTCATTAAACTTGAATTTTAGATAGATGAAGTACAACATTTGGGACATACTCTGTAAGAATTGTTTATCTGGAATTCAAACTGAACTGAGCATCCTGGGCTTTACCTGGCAGCCCTAGCGTGGGGCACTTCACAATCTCTGACCGGCTCCTGACAAATGCCACGGTCCAGGCCCAGAAGTCCCCAGACACTCAGCTTCTTCCTCTCCCTTCCAGTGGTGATTCTATAGGTGGACAATGCCTTAAAGAACCACATGAGATGCCTGGACTATTCCCCACAAGGATGGACAGAGGCAGAATCTGGCCTCTCGGTGCATCCCCTGCTCAGTACCACTCCTGGGGCCCAGCTCCTGAGCCCTGGTCCCCCCTCAGCGTGAAACTATCCTGTTCTTTGGTACTCTGGTCACCTCAATGTGTATTTCCCTAGTTCCCCCTTCTATGCTATTCTAAAGAGCAAGTTCTAAAGGAGCTAGGCCAGACAAAACTATTTGGCAGATTTAAAGAACTCACACAACCTGACTTCAGCCTTACCGGAAGCTACAGTAGTCTCAATACAGTGTGGAAATGGCGAAAAGATAGGTAAATAAATTTAATAGAATAGAATACTGAGTTCAGAAACAGACCCACACAAGCATGGGCAAATGGTTTCGGGACAAAGCTGCTATTATGTTTGGATCTGGAATTTCCCACAAAGGCTCAGGTACTGAAGATTTGGTTCCCAGAGCTGCATGGTCCAGAGGTGGGGCTCCTGGGTGTAACTGGTTCATAAGAGATCACCTCATCAGTAGGGTAGACCACTGGTGGCACTAGGGAGGGCCTAGCTGGAGGAGGTAGGTCACCGGGGTTGTACCCTGGAAGGGTGTATCTTGTCCTGGTCCCTTCCCAACCCCTTCCATGAGCAGCTTTGCTCTGCCATGCCCACCATGGTGTCCTGCCTTACCACAAGGCCATAGCCATGGGGTCAAGCAACCACAGACAGAAGCCCTAAGTTGAATAAACCTTTCCTCTTCAAGTTGACTTTCTTGGGTATTTTGTTACAGTGATAGAAAACTGACTTATACAGGTGCCCAAATAACTTAATGGAGATAGACAGTCTTTTCAACAAATGGATATCATCTGTTAACAAAAACTGAAGAAAAACTACCCATAGTAACAAAAAGTACAAAAATACATTCAAACAAAATGACATACAAATACTCAAAATGGGTCATAGGCCCAAATGTAAAACCTAAAACGTGAGAAACCAGAGAAGGAAAATAAGAGGAAATTTCCAGGTCTTGTGTTGGGTGAAGATTTCTTAGATCACACACACACACACAAAAAAAAAAACAGTTCACAGAAGAAGAAACCGATAATTTACACTTCATCAGTATTAAAATCCTGCCCTTTGAAAGACAAATAAGAAAATTAAAAGCCACGGACTAGGAGAAGATATTTGTAAATCGCAAATCAAATAAAGGCTATATGTGAAAAATATGGAAAAAAATTCTTGCAGCTCACTTGCAGAGACACTTCATCGAAGCGCATGAATGGCAAACAGTGCGTGGATAGATGATCATCATAAATCAATATGAAAATGCAAATTAAAACCACAACAGGGTACAGCTACTCACTTCTTAGAAAAGCTAAAATCTAAATCACCAGCATTACACCAAGAACTGCCAAGGACACAAATAACTGGAACCCTCTTTTTTTGATGATTGCAATGAATGATACAGCCGCTTTGGAAAAGAGTTCTGCAGCTTCTTGTCAAATTTACGATGCATTTACCACGTGACCTCGCAGTCCCAGGAAGTCCTAAGTATTAACTCAAGGAAGTGAAAATACACGTTCACTTAAAAACCCACACTTAGAGCAGCTCTTTCATAATCAACAAGAACTGGAAACAAACCAAGCTCATCAGCTGGTGAAAGAATAAGCAAACTGTGGTACATCCACACAAGAGGACACCACTCGGCAATACATAATACAAATCACTGATCCAAAGCACCATGAGGATGAATCACAAACGCTCTATACCAGGTGGAAGAAGCACGTGTAGTATTTGACTCATCTGATGTTCCAGAAAAGGCAAAGCTGCTTGGCACAAATCAGCCTGGTGGTGCTGGGGGTTGGCCTGACAGAGGGTTCACCAGGGGCATGGAAGTGGAAATGGATGTGGGAGTGGAGTCTACTGAATGCAAATTACTCCCCCAGTAAGGAGCAGCAGGAGGAAGTGCCAGGAATCCTTCAGGGACAGAGCACCAGAGCAAGTCCATTCGAAGTGGAGACCTTGGGTTTCTTCACACTGCCCCTGTAGTGACTCTTCCTTTTATAAAGAAATATAGGACACTAGGACACGTTTAACAGTTTTCATATTCTAATACATTCCATCGTGGACTTTTGCACCAAATAACACCCTGCAGAAATCTGATCCAATCATGTGGGAACCCAGAAGTCCTCCTATGCTGGCCACGGAGCCCAGCAGCCCATTGGCCATGGAAAAGAGGGACTGGATAGCCCTGCTCTCTTAGGATTACTGCCACCACGGAAACTCCATCAGGGCATTTCAATCTGCCTCTAGAACCCAAATGCTATTGCAAACCCCACTGTAAGTCACCTATAGGAGCCAGGTAAGTAAATATCATAGTTGGATTTTTTTTTTGTTTTGTTTTGTTAAAGAGAGAGAGATGGTGAGAGAGAAAGGGAATCAAGAATCAATTTTATTTAGTTTTTCATGTGGTTTTTGTTGTTCCAACAGTTCCTCGTGAACGTGGTTCTGGGGTTTGAACCCAGGTCCTCGCACATGCCAGGCCAGCCCTAAAACCACAGAGCCACCGCTCCAGCCCAGCACTGAAATTCTAAAGGCCAGGCCAGGCCAGGAACTGCAAGCAAAAGAGGGCAGCCGATTCATCCAGTGAGAGACATCTGGGTTGTTTCCATAGTCTAGCAATAGTAAATTGAGCTGCTATGAACACAGATATTGCTGTGTCACTATAATGTGCTGATTCTAAATCCCCTGGAAAGATTCCCAGGAGTGGAATAGCAGGGTCGTATGAGTAAAATCAGCTGAACCCAGAGAACTAAGGGTCGATTGTCTCCTCTCATCTGTGGAGGGTGGATCTAGACCCTGGCCAGTGAGAAAGTTGGGCTATTATCATGCGTTAAATCCAGATAAGATGTAATGCTATACAACATAATCCTTTTTTAGAAATATTGTGGGAAGGGGAAGGGAGGGATAAGGGTGGGTAATTGAGGGGGCACTCCTGGGGGTAATTGTAATATCCAGAATCTATGCACATTTTATATGATTTTGTTAAAAACTTGTATGGTTGTTCAAAAATTTTTAAAAAATTAAAGAAAAAGAGAGGGCAGCCGAGTTTGTCTTTCCCGGTGCCTTTCTTTCAAGCGCACCAAGTTCCTTTCTCAGATCCTACTCTTTTCAAAACCCCTATGCCTTTTCTTTCTCTAAGAAAGAAAAAGAGAAAAGCATGTTACCCACTAGAAGCATCCCTCCAGAAACTGGACCTGCCACCTCTGGAAATGCTCGCTCCTCTTCCTCCCCGCTTCCCTCTGGTACTTACTTAGTGATAAACCAGGGTTCAAGGCCGTGACGATGCAGCCATAGGAATAACACGCTACTCCAGGCCACTTGCCCCGGCTCAGAGGTGTCACAGAGGTTTATGACTCCTTGGAAATTTCCTCAGCCATAACAATGGGAACCATAAGCACTTTTATAAAAATGGCAGTTTGTGTTCATGGAAGGCCAATTTGCGCCAGGGGCTTTCTCTCTGCCCCCCAGTGCTGGGTGCCACTCCTTCCGACCATCCTGTTCATGAACGAGGACGGAGGTTTTAATGAGCTGGTAGGAAGTCATCAGGGATTCTCACATACGCCTGAAGCCTCTGGGGTTAGCATTTCTTTTCCCTGATGCACACACCTCCCCAGAAGCTGGCATTTACCATGGTATCCAAACATACTGACCCACGGCAGATGTAAAATGAAAAGTTAAGCTCTGTCCTGGAAAATTCTAGAAACTGCAGCAATTTGAAGACAGGGACTCTGCTTATTCTTCTGGGTGTCAGCCCAGAGTCAGTTCTAGAATCTGAGCTACAGATATCCATCAAGAGGGGCTGTGAGAGAGGGAGAGGAAGAGAAGGGAATGAGCCTTTAGCTAAGTCAAACAAATCCAAATGGAAAAAAAAAAAACAAGTCTTCCCACAAACATGTGCAGAAACATTTAGGGGAGGTCAACAAATTTCAAAGGCCACATAATAAATGTCTCTGGCCCTGCAGCCACATGGTGCATTGCAAGGGCTGACTGCAGCCACACAAATGAATGGGTGTGGCTATGAGTGACCAGAACCTATCTACAGATGCTGGTGTTTGGATTTCACATGATTATCATGCAAAAAGTCTATTCTTATTTTTTTTTCAACTACTTAAAAACGTTAAAGGCATTTTTTAGCTGAGGGAGGGAAAGGGGAGAGAATGTGTATTGTGTTTTTCCAATCTCTGATTTAGTTCATCAGAAAAGTATGTTTAAATGAAGTTTTATTAGAAATGAAGAAGGCAGGGCTACTACAAAGAAGTCTTTCGGAAAATAGTTTGCACTCCCCAGAACAGACTAAGACAGCGTAACACAGGTGAGCTGTCCTACCAAAGCTTCCTCCTAACTGCACACGCGCACACACACACACACACACACACACACCCGCACACGCACAACACACCACACACCACACACACACACAGCCCCACGGGGCCCAGCGCCCTCCAGAGCCCACAGCTGCACCGCACCAAGGCCAGTAAGCAGGATTTACTGAAAACAAGGGGAATCCTGAATCAGCACCTACTCTGGATTCCTAACAAAGCTTCACCTGCTTTCAGTTAACTTTAAAAATCACCCACCTGAGAGGCTAGCCAACACCTCTGGCGTGCGGGTCATGATGAAGCTGGACGACACACGTACAAATCCCTGGTCCCTTTCTACGCGCCAACCAGCCATCCTCATGCCTCCCATCCATAGACCCAACCCCATCCTCGGGGGCACTGAGCTTCGCCGTCCTGTCTCTACGCACAGCCACCTCCTGAATAAGCTCTTTCTCTTCGGCAAAACTCATTGGCATGCTGCGCAGCAGCAAAGCAGGCCTGGTTCGGGGACACTGCTGCACGCAGCTCCTGCCCTGGGGCAGATCTGCTCTGCTGGGGGAGAAGGGGATGGGAAGACAATGACACAGTCACAGGGCAGCTCCAAGGTGCACATCATGATTGTGGAATGAAGAGAGATTAGCGAGCTAAAATAAAAACCATCAGCGATTCCACAACAACCTAAGGTCACCAGCACATGCTCTTAGTGTTCTTTGCACCCAGGTGACCACGGGAGGAGCAGAGATGCATACCTCTCCTTGGTAAAGTCTCCTGCGGGCCAGACTCTAGGCGAGACACTGTTCTAACCCACATCTCCTCAAGACTGGCATCAGGATCCCGTCTTCACAGATGAGGGCTGGGTGGGAGAAGTTCCTCGCCCAAGGCCCCCTGGGGCCAGGTCTCTCACTTACGCTTGCACACCTCCCACTCAGACTCCAGCTGGAGATGTAAAACCCACACCCCTTGAGGCAGCTGTCCGGGAATTCCTGAGTGGGGAAACTGGATGCCCTCCCACGACAATGACCAGGATCTGGTGTGATTCTTCTTTTCTTTTGCCACGTGGTACAGGCTGGTAGGCGATGGCACGAGATGATGAGAGTCTAGCAGGGTCTTCTCAGCCCTGATGATTCAGTAGAATCACCTGGAGAGAATTTACAAATGACCAATGCCCAGGCCCCACCCCAGACCAATTAAGTCAGAATCTGGAGACACAGAAAGAAGGACCCAGACATGAGTGTTCGTTAGAGCTCCCCTGGGATCCTAATAAGCCCCCAGGGCCGGTGAAGGTGAAGAAGGGGAGGAGACAAGTGTAAAGACATTCAGGAGGAAGCTTTGCCATGTCCTTGGGTAGAAGGACTCTGTAGTCGCTGCTCTGGTGCTCTAGTTACGTGGCTCTGACCACAGTCATCTCCTGAGTTGGTAAGGACGTAAAGGACTCTAAAAATACAACCAAGCATTCAGCTTTCTGACTCAAACGTCCTTCACCTTCAGACTAGGTTTTCTTCGGATGCTTGTGAAATGAGGACATAAACAAAGCCATCTTGGATGGCACTGTGTCACATGAGAGGCTTAAGTGAAGAAACTAAGATCAAAAAGCGCCTTTGTCAGGTGGCCCAGCTGAAAGAGGCGCCATTTCCCCAAAAAAAAATGCCCCAAGAATACCATGCACAAAATAAGAAAACTGTAATACCATCAAAAAGATCAACTGTTTCCGATTCTCCTTAAAATTGTTACAAGAATCTTGACACTTTTCTTTCCTTTCAAAGGAAAAATATCAAGTCACTGAGAAATTCCTGAGAACCCGTTTATTTGAGTAAAAGAACTATGTGCTTATAAAAATTCTAATGCAATTAATCTATTATTTTTTAAAGAAGGACAGAGAGAGAGAGAAACAATTTTTTTAAGAGAGAGGGACAGTGAGAAAGACAGAGAAAACACTTTATTTAGTTTTTCACATGGCCTTCGTTGCTCCAGCACTTAGTTGTGTACATGGTGCTGGGGTTTGAACCCGGGTCCTCGTGCTTGCCAGGCAAGCGCTGAAACTGCTGAGCCACCACTCCAGCCCCCAGAATCAGTTTTTATTGAGTTTTTCACATGGCATTCATTGCTCCGACACTTAGCCGTGTACGTGGGTACTGGGTTTGAACCTGTGTACTTGCGCATGCCAGACAAGCGCAGTAACCACCAAGCCACCGCTCCAGCCCTAATTTGTCATTTTTAAAACTTATGTCATAGCATAGCTCATCCTTGTAGAGAGAAGAAACCGAATCTGTTCATTGAAGAAAAACAACCCCACACGCTGAATCGACTGGTATAATCAGATTACGCTGGACGAAGAGAATCCTTTTCTTAGTGCACCTCGTATTTGTCTAACACGTTGCCTTTTCTCCCAAAATGTTTTAAAATTCATTCTCATCATACTTCTTTATACTTAGAGGGGAAAAAAACACTACCGCGTTGCTCATTTGTGAGTTGTCACTTCTCTGAAGAAAATCAGGGCTGGAGCAGTGGCTCAGCGGTTACGGCGCTTGCCAGGCATGCGCAAGTACACAGGTTCAAATCCCAGCACCACGTATACAACTAAGTGTCAGAGCAACGAAAGCCACGTGGAAAACTCAATAAAAATTGATTCTCTCTCTCTCTCTCTTTCTCACTGTCCTTCTCTCTTAAAAAAAAAAAAAAGACAATATTAGTCCATTTTAGAGATATGAATACTGAGGTGCAGGAATGGACATGACTCTCAAGGTTATGAAAATTTGATAGAGCAGGGAAAGAAGCCATGTCCTGGGCTGTGGTGGTGGCTGAGGGGTAGAGCACTTACCTAGCACGCACGAGGCCTGGATTCCATCCCCAGCACCACAAAGGAAAAAAATCCCCATCAGCAGCAGTGTCCTTTGACTTTGAGACTGACATTCAGCATTTTGCACTATCACAATGTGAGTGCGTGTGCATGTATATGTGTGCAAAAAGTCCAGTAGAGAAGAACGATACTGTGCAAAGAACTAGATTTCTTTGTTGTTCTTTGTT
>PVKS010046481.1:0-13270 GCA_004027875.1 Aplodontia rufa
AGCACTGGGTACAGCACTGGCACTGCTAAATGCTGAGCACAGTGAGAAGTGAAGCCCCAAGCCCCTGACCTCAGATGTCAAGTTGTCTTTCACCTAAGAGGAAGATTGAGTCATAGAAGCCATTAATTATACCATTCCTGGGCTGATTTTAATGCAAGCAATGTATCAGTAATACATTCCCCACAATTTGTGAAAACTGTTCCTCTTTGATTGGCTAACACTTTCTTTCTTTTTCTTTTTTTTTTTTTTAAAGAGAGGAGGACAGTGAGAGAGAAGAAAGACAGAGAGAATCAATTTTTATTGAGTTTTTCACATGGCTTTTGTTGCTCCGACACTTAATTGTGTACATGGGTGCTGGGGTTTGAACCTGTGTATGTGCACATGCCCGGCAATCGCTGTAACCGCCGAGCCACCGCACCAGCCCTGGCTAACACTTTCTTGATGATTTTAAGATTACCACAGCAGCATATAATTCTGTATTAGTAAAGCAATACATTAAAGATACAAAGGGGGCAGATGTGTTTTATCATTACTTGATCTTAGAATAACTCAGAATAACGTGCTTATACATTTCTAGCATAATATAATTATCCATTTTTCCCCAGCTCTTGTTAAGCCTTGAACGAGTAGTTTCTTTTAAGTGGTATGCTAGGAACTGGAAGAGAAAACCTCTCAAAATTTTCTATAAAATAGAGAAAACAGACTGAGAATGAGTCTGAAGAAATCTGTTATAAGAAAAGCACATAGAAACATGTTTTGGGATGGTAATATTTGCTGATCATAGAACTTTCCTGCTTTTTTTTTTTTTTGAGAGAGAAAGATAGAAGAAGAGAGAAAGAAAGAAATCAAATTTATTTATTTTTTCATCTGGGTCTTGTTTTTCTGACACTTAGTTGTGTTTGTAGTGCTGGGATTTGAACCCCAGTCCTCGCATATGCCAGGCAAGTACTATAACTGATAAGCCACGGCTCTAGACACCTTCCCTGATATTTTAACAACTCAGTAAGGGTGTATTTAAAACTATTGTAAGTCCTGACCCACAAGTCATACTAAGAGGGACGGACAAAGGGAGCAAGGGAGGAAGAAAGCTGTACTAAGCTCACTTCACATACAAGGAGGGCATTAACTGTACCAAGGCAGAGTTAGTTATAGGGTTTTCTCCTTTTGTGTTCCCATTTCTAGTTGAGATAAGAAAAGGCCACAAGGAAAAATATTATAAACAACTGATAAACTAAAGAGCTAGGTCTAGAAGACAAAACAAAGTAAGCCCATCAAGTTCATCACGATTTGATGGCTTTATTATATTGGAAAGTTTAGCTTCCAAAAAATGTCTGGTGTACTCTGAAAAAACTTTTCAAAATCAGTTATGACACACCTTGAGATAAATACTTTGTTAACTCTTAATTTTGCATGTAGCTATATTTTCGAAATGTCATCTATTACACTGCGGGCATTTAAAAACTGGGGAAGTCTCTCAAAGAAAATCAGAAGTCAATACCTGAGATGGTCTTGGCACTTTCCATGGCAGGTACTCTTGGTAGAGAAGCAGGTCGGCTGGTTGAAGACGTTCTTAATAGATGCTCTGCACAAAGTGGAAAGAGTCACAATAAACAAATATAATGCTGAATACTGAAGGTAGAAGGAAATTTTAGTCCTCTCAGTCTTGAGGTTCATCTTTTTCCCAATCTAAAGCACTCCAACGATTTCCCACAATCTGTTTATCCAAAACATCTTTTGTGTACAGGGAACATGGTAAAACACTCCATTTCAATGCTTTATTTCTAGGGATGAGATGCTATAATCAGATGAATGATTCAAAGTCACTGACTGCCACTTCTTTAATGTTGATTTAATAAAAATTTAGGGATTCCCTATTATTGCATCTAGGTCTGAGGCACAAACTAAATAAATATTGCCCTATGTGTCTTTGGTTAGAAGGGACACTTTGTATATACACCATATATGCTGCCATACAGAAGTGTAGATGGGATAATCAGAAGATCATGATAACATGGTATCCAACCACAGAGGAAGAAGACATTTGTTTTTATTTCAGGCAGCAGGGAAGGCTTCAAAAACATAATGGCAATAAACTGGGCCTTATTAGTTGAGAAGGAAACTATATTTCAGCCAGTTAAGAAAATAATAGCAAAAGTACAAGTTAGAGAAAAAAAAATAAAGGCTTAATAGGGCTAAAACATGGAGTATATGTAAACAGGGTAGCAAGAAAAGAGTCTTTAGAGGGAGAATGGGCCTGACAAGGACAGCCTTTGTTATCTGTATGTGAACTCCAGTCTGAGGGCAACAGGAAGCACATTCTTCAGTATCTGGGGAAGGACATAATCAGATACCACCTCTACCATCTATATTTACACCCTCACCTTATTCTACTCCTCCCTAGTTCTCTAAACATAAGCTGACCTGGAATTTTTTTTAGTTCCCCAAACACTGGTACAAGCTGTCCCCTGCAATCTCTCCACCTGTACACACTTTACCAAGGCTACAAGCGCAACAGGAGGCTGTCTTCAGGCAGGTACACATGGAGGCAAGCACAGGGTAAACCATTGTTCTGCCTGGTCAGGGTTTGGTGTGTTAGGGACCTGTGACTAGGGGTAGGAAAAGCAATCCTTGCATTTAATAAAGACTATTAGTCTTACTGCTCAAAAATGCCCATCACTTCTTTTTAAGAATTAACATTTCAGGGGCAGTGAGGTATAGCTCAATGATAAACCATGCAATTAGCATCCATAAAGCTCACCCCCCAAAACAAAGGGTGGGGGGAATTAAGAATTTAAACAATACCCTTCTCAAAATAGCATGATGTCAAAAAAAATAAAGGAATACGACATTGTCTGTTAAAGCAAGCACATCTTTCATTTTGAACGACATTTTCTAAGAGACTGATGAACATTTAGTTATAATCACACTATTGTGGTAGCCCAGGGAGCATAAAAAGGATAAGCTATTTGAATGATGAAAATAGGACACATAAAGCTTAGAGTTTTTATTACAGCTTTCTTGTCTTGAATAAACATCACCTTTGTGCAAAGAGCTTACAAGCAAGCATGAATTAGAACCCTGAACCCTGCCAGTAGTTGACATTTATCCTTACAGGAAAGCATACTACGCATAAAGTCTGACAGACAAAACAAAGTTAGCAGAAAACAGAAATAGTAGGAAACAAATCAATATTTTAAAATTTAATCAGAATTTCCATTCTACAATTATGAAACTAAGGGATCAATTCCCTAAAAACCTTAGTTTCCCAAAGAACAACACAGCAAATTAAGCAAGTGAAAACAAAGGTCAAAAAGACAAATTGCATGCCTATAATTCCAGCTACCTGGGAGGCCAAGGAAGGAGGAATGCTCGTTCGAGAATAGCCTAGGCAACTTAGTCTCAAAATAGGCAACTTAGTCTCAAAATAAATAATTAATCCTTCCTCAAAATAAAAAATAAAAAGGACTGCGGATATGGCTCAGTAGTAGAACACCCCTGGGTGTTGAACAATCCCCAATACCAAACACACAAAAATAAATTTAAAAAAGGAGTGGCAGCTATGGACATAACAAAAACCTTTCCCATTGCCTACATGGAAAGTGCGTTTAAGTTGTCTTATTCAATCTTTTCTCTTTTATGATTAAACTCTATAGGAACATGACTGAAAAAAAAGTTCATGAAATTTACTGTTGACACATGTACCCAACACCTGATTGTACTTTAGTCTTTTTCTTACTGCACATCTGCTAAAGACCCATGTCTATTTCAATTTAGCAAATAGTCCCTGCCACAATCCAACAACTAAACATTCTAAAAATGTATGGATGTCCAAATAGATTATTGTTTTTAAAATTTTTTGTGGAAGGGCTAGAGTAGTGGCTCAGTGGTTACAGCACTTGCCTGGCATGCATGAGGACACGGGTTTGAAACCTAGCACCACGTACACAATGAAGTGTCAAGCAATGAAGGCCACATGAAAAACTAAATAAAATTGATTCTTTCTATCTCTCTCTCCCTTTCTCTCACTGTCCCTCACTCTTAAAAAAAATTATTTGTGGTAGAGCTGGGTTATATAGCTCAGTGGTAGAGCAGATGCTTAGGATGCATGAGGCTCTGGGTTCCATTCCCAGTACACAGTCCCCCAAAATTATCTGTAACTTTCAACAGCCAGAATATAGTCTACTGCCATTTATTTCATTAATCTCACTGCAAGAATCAAAGACACCCAGAGGCACCTGTCACAGTAAGAACACAGGTCCATTTACTATTGCAGTGAGTAGGCTGGTTTCTATCTTCATGTTGAACTGTTGGTTTAGCCCTCTTCAGGAAATAAGATTAGTGCATTATATTTTACAATAATAGATTTTATTCTATTGCCATATGAAGTTATTCTTGTCTTTAATTCACTAAACAAAATCATTTGGTTGTCCACTACTTTCCAGGCACTGGGCTGGGTGCAAAGGTCAGAGAGAGGAAAAGGAGACAAGAAACTTGCCTTCTTGAACTTGGAGTCTAAAGTGGAAGTCAGACAAGTAACAATTCATGAAGGGAGAAGGATGCTAGGAAAGAACAAACCATGGGGCTGGAGCGGTAGCTCAGCGGTTTCGGCGCTTGCCTGGCAAGCACAAGGACCCGGGTTCAAACCCCAGCACCATGTACACAACTGAGTGTTGGAGCAACTAAGGCCATGTGAAAAACTAAATAAGGTTGTTTCTTTCTCTGTCTCTCTCACTGTCCCTCTTTCTTTAAAAAAATAAATAAATAAAAGAACAAACCAGGGGTTCTGGGAACCCAGTGGATGACAGAACTGATCTTGAGGGAAGGTCAGGAAAGGCCTCCTAAGCAAATGACAGTGAAACAGAAGGATAATTAAGTTTTTATACAGGCAAAGGAGAGACTGGAAGGGAAGTTTCCAACTTAGTGTTTAGCAGGATAGTGATATGCAGAGGACACAGAGAAGAATAGAGTGAGGTGAGGCTGCAAAGGCAGGGAAAACTCAAAAAGGCAAACTGCAAGGAAGTTTGGACTTTATACAACAATATAAACAGTAGTGGGAGACATTGAAAGTTTTGTTAGGTTAGCACTGTTCTGGCTGCAGTGAATGCTAGATAATGCGTTAAATGTTACAGACAAGGGATGATGATGAATTGAATGACACCAGTGAACAGATTCAAGAACTCTTTAAAAAAGGCATCATCAAGGGGGCTGGGTTGTAGCTCAGTGATAGAATATTTGCCTAGCACGTGTAAGGCGCTGAGTTTGATCCTCAGCACTAAATAAAAACAAATAAAGGTATTGTATCCATCTACAACTTAAAAAAAAAAAGCATCATCAACAGACTTGCTGACTGATTGGATACGGAGGTTGAGAAGGATGGTGATACCACGCATAAGGAAAGATGTATTATGGAAGGTAGAGGCAAACACGTTGCATTTGAGAACCTTTGAGATATCCAAGAAAAGATGTGGAGCAGCAACCAGAGCAAGAGTTGAGAAGAAAAAAGTCTTAAGTGAATGTATGGTATTATAAATTATCAGTTTACAGCTGAGAGAGGGTGAGTGTACTTAGAGACACAGGGGTCACAAGTAACCTTGGTGAGAACAATTTGTGGAGACAGAAGATTATGTTGAAGAGTGAGTGGGAGATAGGAAAGATGTGGTGATAAATATGTAAAAGCTTAAGGGAGAAGGTATAATAGTTGGCGGGTGGGGCTGGAGCAGGGGCTGGAGTGATGGCTTGGTGGTTATGGTGCTTGCCTGGCATGCCTAAGTACACGGGTTCAAACCCCAGCACCCACGTAAACAATGAAGTGTCAGAGCAATGAAAGCCATGTGAAAAACTCAATAAAAATTGATTCTCTCTCTTTCACTGTCCTTCTCTCTTTAAAAAAAAAAAAAAGTTGGTGGGTTAGAGAGGTGGATTTTGTTTTTATGCTTAGATATAAGCATTTTGAAATGATGGAAGGTAGCTAGTGAAGTTGAAGACAAAGAAGGAAATAATCAATAACAGCATGAGCTAATAACATCTGAGAAAGCCCAAGGGCACAACCTGAGATACATTGTTTACTTCTAACAGACAGCTGGAGATAATGTGAGTGTACCATGTCTGCTATTTAATTCTTATTTTTGAAATCACAGAAATAAATAGGTATAGGTAGTTGTCCCTTTAATGTGTGTCAGATCAAATTTATAGGTAAATTAGCAGGCTTAAAAATTAAGGCTGGAGTGGTGGCATAGCGGTATCACGCTTGCCTACTTGGGTTCACACTCCAGCACCAAGTACACAACTAAGTGTTGGAGCAATGAAGACCAGACGAAAAAATAAGTAAAGTTGATTCTCTCTCTTTCCCTCTTTAACAACAACAACAACAACAACAACAACAAAAATTAGATATGTAGGTGCGGGGAGGGTAGGGGAGAGGGAGGAATGACAAGGAGGGATCTCTGAGAAGCCAAATAATACCCATGCAATCATTTAATTCTGGAAAATGCACAATCTCTCTCTCTCTCTCTCTCTGTGTGTGTGTGTGTGTGAGAGACACACACAGCATTTATATCTGTTATGGGGAGAAATATAGAAGAATCAAGAGATGGGGTGTGGGTGATGTGGGGATGAATCTGGATTAGAATCACGGGCATACCATATTGTTACTACATATGCATTTATGATTGTACACAAACACAACTACTCAATAAAATTTTTTTTAAAAAATTAGTCTTCACCAGGTGTAGTGGCACACGCCCATAATCCCAGCTATTCAGGAGCTAAGGTGGAAGGATTACAAGTTCAAGGCCAACATTGACAATATAGTAAGACTCTTCTAATAATCTAAAATAAAATCAAATAAAATGGCTGGTATTGTAGCTCAGAGGCCCAGTGCTCCTGGGTTCAATCCCAAATTACACACACATACACACACAAAAAAGTCTTTGTCTACTTTCAAAACTTAAGCAAACATAAAAATATGAGTCTGAATATCCAACTTTGTAAATAGAGGAGTTCCAACTAGGACAATGTTCCTACAGAAAATAACTATAAAGCCTTGAAAAACGATGAAAATCAATTACTTTCATGAAGACACTAAAAGTCGGCGGAAAATGAAGCACACACATGCAAGAAGGAAACTGCACTGGTGCGTTCACCAGTTTTCAATTTTTATTTTTGTCTTTTCTTATTTTGTTCATAAACATAGGATCCAGCTGAGGTCAAGTGGGGCAGCTAATATTTAGTAAAAAGTAAAAGCCTTGACAAGAACACATCTTGGGTAAACCACAGCTGTTAGAAAGTTTTTGGAAAGTGAGGGGTAGAGGAAATACAAGAAAAAAAAAGAGCCCAAATTTTGTGTGTAAACTCTGCCTAAATTTCTCACTGACCACTGACATCCACATATACTCATACTTTGAGGAGTTAAGTCAAGGTTAGAACAACTGGACAGATATTTCAATTGCAGGAGAGACTCTGAAGTGTGAGATGAGTGAAGTTAACCACTAAAACAAAAAACAATGTTCTGTACAGGAATATAATACAATCAAGAATCTCTGTGCTTGCTTCAGCAGCACATATACTAAAATTGGAAAGATAGAGACAAGATTAGCATGGCCCCTACGCAAGGATGACATGCAAATTCATGAAGTGTTCCCTATTTTTAAAGGGGGTATTTGCTTGCAAACCAAGTATAGTCTAAGGACTCTCATGGAAGAAAACTGCTAATCCATTTACTCTTATAGGTGCTAATCAACACTTAACAGCTATAGTTGGCACAAAGTAACCAGATCAACACTGTTGTATGCAATGGCTATACATATTGGCTCCTACCCGCTATCTCCTGAGGTATTGGAAATCATGAAGGTCCACAATAATTCACAGACTGGGGAGCCAGCCATTGAACTGTACTATCCAAAATGTACCCCAGCCCAGTTAAGCAAAGAGTCAAAAAAACTCTACCCCCATCAACAAAGCCCCCAAGAGAATTATTCAGTGATGGACCTCAAGCCCCACTCTCTGAAACTGAAAAATGAAGAAAAAGGGAAACAATCCTCCTCCTCAAACCCACAGTCCTCCACCCAAGGAGTCCATGGTCCGGGACCTAGATGAAAACCTAGAAAAAAGTATCAACAATCTGATTAGTAAATCTATCAAGGAATTAAAAGAAAACTTAAGGAAGGAAATAAGAGAGCAATTTCAGGAGCTGAGAGACCACTTTGATAAAGAACTAGACATTCTGAAAAGAGATGTAGCAGAGCTCTTAGACTTGAAAAACACACAGGGGCTAAAGCGATGGCTCAGCGGTTTCGGCGCTTGCCTGGCAAGCATGAGGACCCGGGTTCAAACCCCAGCACCACGTACTCAACTGAGAGTTGGAGCAACAAAGGCCATGTGAAACTAAATAAAGTTGTTTCTCTCTTTCTCTGTCTCTCTCACTGTCCCTCTCTCTTTAATTAAAAAAAAAAGAATGGAAAAACACAGTCAACCAAATTAAAAGCTCATTGGAAGATATCAGAGTAAACTCAGTAGAAAATAGAACCACAGCTCTTGAAGAACAAACATCAGACAACAAAGAGGCTGAGCAACATGAGTGCATGGAGGATAGACAAGAAAAGAAGCTTATTGAGCATGATCAGGTATCAGACAAGATAAGAAGAAATAACATGAGAGTAATTGGAACTGAAGAAAATACTGAGCAACAAATAAGAGACATTAAAAAGATAATCTTCTCAACGATATCGCCAAAGAAAATTTCCCCCAAATCAGAACTGATCCAGAAATTCAAATTCAAGATACCTATAGAACACCAAACAGACCTAACCAAACGAGCAGCTCACTGAGACATATTATATATAAAATGGATAACAGAAAAATCAATGAAACAATTCTAAAAGCAGCAAGGGAAAAACATCAAATAACATTTAGAGGTGGGCCAATAAGGACTACTGTGGCTTTAGATCAGACAAAGGCCAGGAGAGTATGGAAAAATATTTTTCAAATATTGAAAGAAAACAATTTTCAGCCAAAGATACTATACCCTGCAAAACTCAGCTTTAATTGTGATGGGAAAATTAAATACTTCCATGATAAGTTCAAGTTGGCAAGGTATATAAACACAAAGCTGGCTCTATAGAGAATACTCAAAGATATACTTCATAGAGAGGAACAAGCAAACAACTTCCAAAGCCCATAAACAGAAGAAAGTCAATATAATATAACTCACTAAAAGATATCCAAGATGGCACAAAACACAGCAATGGTCACAATGCCAGGTACCCAGAATCACATATCTATTCTAACACTGAATGTGAATGGACTCAATGCCTCAATCAAAAGACACAGATTGACTGGATCAAAATACAAAATCCAACAGTATATTGCCTATTGGAGACACACCTCACAGCCATAAATAGAAACAGATTGAAGGTGAAAGATTGGCCAAAAGCCTACCAGCCTTGTGGCCCAAGAAGGCAAGCCAGTGTTGCGATCCTTATATCCAACACAAATTAGTCAGACTGGACAGAACGTCACTACATCATAGTAAAAGGAACAATACATCAAGAAGACATAACGATAGTTAACATTTATGCCCCCAATTACAACGCTCCCTAATATATGGAAAACATAAGGACATTAAACCTCTTATCATCTCAACACAATAATCCTGGGGGACTTTACACCATTATAAAAAATAGAGGTCATCAAACAAAAAATCAACAAAGATATCTCTAATCTAAACAACTCTATCAATGAATTGGACTTAACAGACATTTACAGAATATTCCATCCCAAATTGGATGAGTTTACCTTCTCAGCAACTCACAGATCCTTCTCCAAAATAGACCACATTCTAGTCCACAAAGCTAATCTTAGCAAATATAAAAAAGCTGATATAATCCCATGTACCCTGTCAGACTACAATGGTATGATCTTACCAATTAACAGCAAGAAAACAACAGAAAATAAATAAATCCTTGAAAATTGAATCATACCATCTTAAATGAAGACTAGATAAAAGATGAGAATAGAAATGAAGAAATTCTTGGAAATGAATGAGAATGACAAAAACAAACAAACAAACAAACAAAAAAAAACAAAAACCACTTCAAAATCTCTGGGATAGCATGAAAGCTTTCTTGAGAGGTAAATTTATAGCAGTAAGTGCTTTCATCAAAAATCAATAAAGATATGTGACAATCCCAACATTATGTAGAACTATAATGCACTAATAAAAATAAATTTTTAAAAAATCAATAAAGATCCCAAACGGACTTATGTTCCAACTCAAATCCCTACAAAAAGAGGAACAATCCAATCCCAAACCCAACAGAAGACAGGAAATAACTAAGATCAGAACTGACATCAATGAAATTGAGAACAACAACAAAAAAAAAAACCAATTCAAAGTATCAACAAAACAAAGAGTTGGTTCTTTGAAAAAATAAACAAAACTGATAGACCCCTTGCCAACCTCACCAAAAGAAAGAATGAAGTGAAGCAAATCAACAAAATCAAAGACAAAAATGGAGATATCATCACTGACTCAACCAAAATCCAGAAGATTATCAGAACTTTGAAAAGATATACTCTTCCAAATTCGATAACCTGGAAGAAATGGACAAATATCTAGCCACATACAACATTCCCAAATTAACATGGGAGGACAGTGAAATTCTAAATAAACCGATCTCAGGTAGCAAAACTGAAACAGCAATCAAAGGCCTTCCAAAAAACAAAACCCAGAACCTGATGTATTCTCAGCAGAGTTCTACCACAACTTTACAGAAGAATTAACACTGCTCCTTTGTTAGCTATTCTACGAAATTGAAAGGGTCGGAACCCTCCCAAATACTTATTATGAAGCAAATATAACCCTGATACCAAAGCCCAACAAAGACACATCAATAAAAGAAAACTATAGACCAATTTCCATGATGAACATAGATGCAAAAATCCTTAATAAAATTCTAGCTAATCCAAAAACACACCAAAAAGATAATACATCACAATCAAGACAGCTTTATTTCAGGGATGCAAGTCTGGTTTAACAAATGCAAATCAATAAATGTGATTTATCCCTTAAGCAGAATTAAAGATAAAAATTATATGATCATCTCAACTGATGCAGAAAAGGCCTTTGATAAAATTCAACACCCCTTCATGCTCAAAATTCTGGAGAAGATAGAGATCAAAAAGGAAGATACTTCAATTTTGTAAGAGCCATTTATGACAAACCCATAGCCAACATTATGCTTAATTTAGAAAGACTGACAGCATTCCACTGAATTCAGGAACAAGACAAGGATGTCCACTCTCACCACTCTTGTTCAATAGAGTCCTTGAAACCCTAGCCAGAGCTATCAGGCAAGAGAAAAAAATCAAAGGAATTCAAATTTGCAGACCCCAAAAAACTCAACCAGAAGACTTCCAGAACTTATAAATGAATTCAGCAAAGTGGCTGGTTATAAAATCAATACTCATAAACCAAAGCTTTGCTATACTCCAGCAACAATTCTGCTGAAGAAGAAATCAGGAAATCCATCTCAAAAAAGAATAAAATACTTGGGCATCAATCTAACAAAGGATATAAAGAATCTTTACAATGAAAACTATCAAACATTAAAAAAAGAAACTGCAGAAGACCTGAGTAGATGGAAAAACATTTCATGTTCTTGGTTAGGCAGAATCAGTATCATTAAAATGGCCATTCTGTCAAAAGTCCTGTGATTCAGTGCAATCCCCATGAAGATACCAATGACATTCTTCATGGATATAGAAAAAGCAATTATCAAATTCATTTGGAATAACAGAAAACCCAGAATAGCCAAAACCTTACTAAATAAGAAAGAGGAAGCAGGAGGTGTCAAAGTACCTGACCTGAAACTATACTATAGGTCTATAGTAACAAAAACAGTGTGATATTGGCATCAAAACCAATGGATATATACTAAGACAAACCCTCAAATCTTTAACCATCTGATATTTGACAAAGAGGGCAAAAACATTATGGAAGAAAGACAGCCTGTTCAACAAATGGTGCTGGACCAATTGGATAGTCATATGCAGACAACTGAAATTAGATCCTTCTCTCTCACACTCCACAAGAATCAAACTGAAATGGATCAAAGAATTAGAAATTAAACCAGCAACTATACAACTGCTAGCAGAAAAAATAGGATCAATACTCTACAACACCTTCTTCCTTAACAAGATTCCCATAGTACAAGAATTAAAGCCAAGAATAAATGAGTGCGATGCCATTAAACTAAAAAGTTTCTGCAAAGCTAAAGAATTAGTCAAGAATGTCAAGAGAGAATCTACAGAATGGGAGAAAATCTTTGCTACACTTCTGACAGAGAACTAATATTCAGAATATATAAAGAACTCAAAAAACCAAACACCAAAACCACAAATAATCTAATCAATAAATGGGCTAGGGAACTAAATAAAAACTTCTCAATAGAGGTAGTCCAAAAAGCCCACAAATATACGAGAAAATGTTCCACATCACTAGCAATCAGAGAAATGCAAATCAAAACTTCACTGAGGGGGCTGGAGTGGTGGCTCGGTGGTTAAGGCACTTGCCTGGCATGTGCAAGTATGCAAGTTCAAGCCCCAGCACCACGTACCCAATGATGTCTTGGAGCAACAAAAGGCACGTGAAAAACTAAATAAAAATTGTTTCTTTCTCTCTCTCCCTCACTGTCCTTTTCTCTTAAAAAACAAAAACAACAACAACAACAACAACAACAACAACAAAACTTCACTGAGATTCCACCTCACTCCGGTCAGAGTGGCAAAAATGAAGAATACGAACAATAACTGATGCTGGAGGGGTTGTGGGAAGAAAAGAACTCTATCACGTTGCTAGTGGGACTGCAAGCTTGTATACTCACTTTGGAAAGCGGTGTGGAGACTCCTCAAAAAAGTAGGGCTAGAACCACCTTATGACCCAGCTATCCCACTCCTGGGTATTTTCCCAAAAGAGCTAGAATTGGCATACTACAGAGACACAGCTACGTCAATGTTTATAGCAGCTCAGTTCACTATAGCTAAACTATGGACCCAACCCAGATGCCCCTCGCTGGACGAGTGGATTCAAAAACTGTGATATATATATATTAGTTCTACTCTGCTATTAGAGAAAATGATATTGTGGCATTTGCAGCCAAATGGACAGAGTTGGAAAAAATTATGCTGAGTGAAATATCCCAAACTTAAGGGCCAAATGTTTTCTCTCATACATGGAAGCTACAATGCAATCTAAGACAGACTGAAAGTTAGC